>RCNN01000248.1:0-49159 GCA_003667245.1 Heterostelium multicystogenum
ATTAAAATACTACCATTTTTGCACAGTAAATCAAGGTGAAATTTTAGTTTGATCTCCGTAGCTACAAGATTTTGGATTATTTCTAGTTTTTTTGAATACCAAATTATTCTTTTCTTTGAGGTCGGAAATTAAGAAACTTTCTATTTCTATTATGACCTGGAAATAATTGGAATTGTTTCTTTCAAAGTGGTGCGTCAAACAAATATTTAACAAATTAGAGTCTATTTAGAAAGGTTCTTGTTCTACTAGTAGACTTTATTTTGATTTGCTTTTTTTGAGAGGAGAGTCACCAAATCCAAAATCCCAAAATCCAGGCGGAGTAGAAGGAGGTGTATCGTCATGTCTGTGCCTAGAACATTGGTTCAAAAGAATCTTCTTATCGAAATCTTCACCTAATACTGCATCATAAAACTGTTTAGACAGATCAGAATTTTAGATATTTTTGAATTAAGTGCAAAAATGAATTTAAAAGAAATCGACATTCATGATTACAAAACTTACCTCTTTACAATGCTGGCATTCAAAACCTTCCATTTTCTCTCTTTCCGCTTTATTCCTCACCACTTCAGAGTATTTGTATGATTTGTTTAGTTTGGAGGTGTTATTGCTGTTGGCTGGGTTTGGTTGTGATGATGAAAATGCTTGCTTGTTGCCATTATTATCACCGAATCTGTTTGAAAGTAGTTGAGGCGGTGATGATTGCTGTTGTTGCGTCAGTGAAATGATTTGTTGTTCTGTTTCTTCCTCTTCTTCTCTGTGCTTATCATTGACCATTGGTAAATCCAAGTCGTCTTGAATCTCCAAAAGCCGCAGTCTCATTACTCTTTCGTTTTTTCTTCTTCTTTTCATTGTCATTGCTAAGCGCATCTGTTGCTGCAGCTTCCTGTTTCTTTTGCTGCTCAACAGCATTGACAACCCTCTTCTTTAATTGAAATCCACCGGCTGCACCAGTATTATTATTTTCGTCACTCTTATTATTATTATTCTCATTATTAGTTGCATTTCTATGTTGATGCTTACTTCTATTTACAATACTACGGCTATTACTATTACTATTATTACTACTATTGCTATTACTATTACTATTGCCATTGTTATATATAAATGGGGTCTCTATCTTTATCTTTCTGGTTGTCTTTATCTCTCTCTTCGTTTATTTGTATACCATGATCACTTATTATTTTCAAGAGTATCTCATTCTTTTCTTTCAGTCTATGTTTGTAATGATGATTGAATTATGATTAGCAATGATATTATTGATCAATATTATCATACAAAGTAAATCAATGATTGTTTACCTTTTATATGCATTAACTAAAGTGGCTTTCTCTTGATTCCATAATTTCTGTTGTTTTTTGAAACTCATTCTCTACCTCTAATATAAAAGATGAATAAGATTCGACTGTTAATAATTATGTTGTTTATTGATGATGATGATGATGTTGTTGTAAGAGTATCTGAAATACTTACTCATTATATCTTTTGAATGAGCACTTATCAGAATTTCGATTGCTTTTTGTACATTCTCACCGCAGACTATATATTCACTATCATTATTTTTAAGTTCATCTTTATTTCCATCCATAATAATAATATTACTATACATATGTTACATTCATTAAAATTGACTTTAATTTTTCTTAAGTTTATGAAGCATTGTTCATTCATGAAAAATCAAATTTCAAAGAAATAGTTTTTATTAGTTCAGCTTGTTTTTGTTGTTAGGTTTTATGTATAGCAGCATAGAAAATTAACAACAATACATTAAAAATGGAGTAAATTAAATGTAGGATAATATAATATAATAGAATGCCAATGATATAATTAAATAGCATTGGTTTCAATTGAGAATTTATTTGTTTTAGATTGTTTGGATTGTGATTTCCTAGATTATTATTGTTGTTATTATTATTATTATTATTTTGGGTTGTATCCAGTGATTTCAATCCATATTTCTGCCTTACTCTATCGATATGCGCCAATCTAAGTGTATTATTTATTCCAGTATATAGTGAATGGTTATGTGTCTGATTAGAATAAATATCATTATATGTTTGATGTTTAGAATTGTTGAAGTGGTCGTTATTTATGTTGGTTTGTTTATTTACATTCTGGTGCTGTAGTTGTTGTTGTTGTTGCTGCTGATGTTGCTGCCGAAGATGTTGTGTTCTTGAGTTTGAGGTATTTTTTGAGCAGTATTCAGTGGCTCGTAAATATGAATGTTTGATAATGATTGATTTAGTGAGTTATTGTTGTTTATTTGTTGTTGTTTAATATAATTGAAATATTGTTGTTTGCTGCTGTAGCTGTGCCTGTTGCAATAGGTGGTTGTTTTCATGTGAACTGCTGACATGATTGTGTATATTGCTTTGATTATTATTATTATGACTATGAAAATTGTTATAATGGTGCGTTTGTTGTTGTAGTTGTTGCTGATGTTGATGTTGATGTTGTTGATGTAAATGGTGGTTTATATGATTGGTATGGTTATTTATAACACTATTGCTACTACTATTGATGTTGAGTCTTCTAATTTTGAGCTTAACATCATCGTCATCAGGTTCTTCTTCATCATGGTTGTTATAGGTATTGACATTGGTATTAATATTGACATTAATATTTGTATTGATGTTGTTGTTAGGATTGGTATGGCTTTGATTATGGTGATGCTGATATTGGTTCGGTGCTACTTCTAAAATGCCTATACCACCTTCGTCTATATCTCTTTTTCTTTTGAACATAACTAACTATCTATTAATCTCTCTCTTTCTATCTATCTCTCTATCTAAATATATATATACACAGATTTAGTTGTTTGATATCTATGAAACTAAATAATATTAAATAAATAAAATAAGATTGATTTGAACTACATTTGTTTGTTTAATATTTGTAGTTTGTTAATTGTTTATTTCTTTCTTTGTTTTTACAGAACAAAAACAAAAATGAATAATTTTATAACTCATTCATTCTATTAGTTCACCATTATTGGTTGTTGGAGTAGATTGGGCATGCAAATGACTTGGTTTGGAAGTTCAATTGGGATATGTGGTCGAAGAGACGAAAGGATATTCTACACAAAACTATATTGTGATACCCACCAAATCATTCCTTTTTTGGTTCAACTCACCACCAAGTCGACACAAATCAAGTTAATCAAGTTCATTAACATAAATGAAATGTAGAAAGTTAGATAGTAATGCCGTGAATGTATGTATGTATGTATATATATGACTGGGCGGGGTGAGTTGAATGAGTCATCGGATTCAAATTTATTATAATTTGATATGAATTTATTATCTATAAATTTTATCATGGTGCTGCTTGTTTAGTGGTCTAATATGTTGTGTCCCTGTATGGTTAGTGCGATGTCATAGGCTATCTGTGATAGACAGACAATCACTGTCAGTACTAAAACCACTGTAGTTATCAATCGGTTGTGTTTCTCTAAACTCTTTGGGAATGGTCGAACCGGTGATGTGTCTTCTAGAAGCTGTTTTTCGTCGTATTCATCATCATTGTTGTTGTTGTTGTTGTTGGAGATGTAGCTATATCGACGGTGGGAGTGTGTGGATGTTGCTTTTAGATAGACGATAAAAGGTATGATAAAGTTGACTGCACTGTTCAGAATGAGTGATGACCAATTGAGAAACTGAGCAAATATCTTTTGCTGACAGAAGATGAAGCTGATCAGCCAGGGTGCAATGACACCCAGAAATAGGAAGCTTTGCGACCACATATGTGGCCTACATACAGGTTGTATCTAGTTGTAATGAAGCAAACCGGTATTCCTGGCATGATAACGCCGAGACTAAAGAGATACGAAGCAATTCTAGTGTAGATAGGAGAGGGTGGTAAACCCATGAGAGTAAGAATGTTGTCAGTACCCAAGTATCCATAGGACAATGCGCAGAGTACGCCAATGAAAAGATAACCCAGCCATGAGAAAGCACCACTCGACCAGACCACTTTGTTCACACTGACATCGTCTTTCTTTTTCGTTGACCCACGACGGAATAAACATAGGGTAAGCCCAAGAGAATATAAATACACTCACCAACTGGCCATAGTTATCGCCAAACACTGGTACTCTATCCAATTTCAGTCCATTTATTACAAACTGTATCATAAACTCGGTAAGTAAAATAAATAAGAATATAAAAGATAATGTTTGCACAATCTATGAAAGATAATCATTATTTAGTTAGTGAGATTGATGAGGAATGTGTCAATCATGCTAATAATAATAATAATAATAATAATAATATTTACTTTAACATTGTCATCTAAATTCATGAAAGATGTCGGTATCGATATAGCACATATAATTAGATATCCAATAGTAATATTGGTGGATCCTGATGTATAGAGTGAAGTTATGTCATCGGTGGACATGAATTCGAAATGAGGGTATAGGCTTAACGCAAATGTTTTCTTAAATATCAATAGAAAGAATTGATCGATTGACTTGATTGTCACATTCTTGTTAGTAAGATGTATCTATCTGATGGATGTGATTCATACTTGTGCACATATAACAATACTGGCTATGTTGTAACATTGTATACAGAGGTTATTGATAATTTGGAAGAGGAAATGCCACTTGGTTCCAAAGTAATATTTAATAGCTACACTATATTCGATATGCTTGTCAAATTTCCTATTTCCTGGAATTAAAGCAAGCGATTCGCATAGCAAAGTCGAGGCCAGACAAGATATTCCTAAGAAGAATGTAAGTGATATCATCGTCATAATGAATCCACTCTGTTGAAAAACAACTGGAATCGATAGGACACCTGGTCCATAGATTTGATTTACAATGAATATAAAAGATCCAATCGTTGAAATTGACTTTTGTCCCAAACTGTGTCCACGTTCAGACCTGATAGAAACATCACTAGGAATTAAGGGCTCGCCATCATCCAACAACAATCCATTTTCATCTCCACCATCTTCATCATCATCATTATTATAATAATATTCATCTACATAATTATTTATAGTTGAATAAGGTTCCATATTCTTCCTATTCTATCTAATAAAGGTCGTTTTTTCACCTTAAAAAAACTAACTAAATCACAACTATTATAATAAACTTTAAATAAAACCTTAAACTTAAATATTAAATTTCATTATAAGATAATTAATTCCAAACAATACTAAATTATTCTATTACTTGTTAATTATATATATTTATATAAAAATAAAGTTATAATAATATCTTTTGATTTAATATAAATTTTTTTAATCTACAAACAAAATCAAACTACTATTTAATTTACTACACATTTCAAAAGATAATAATATTATTATCAAATTAATAATGTTAATAATTTGTAGAATTTTAATTAAACTAATAATAATACTTAAATTAAAAGAACCCATTTAATAAAGATATGAATGTGATGTGATGTTTTTCACTCACACACAAACACACTCACACACTATTCTATCACTGACTCTCATCCATTCATAAACAAGCAAATGTATATATCTGAATTTTAACACTACCACATCCTCTCATCACCTTAAAATTAAGATCATTCATTCATTGATGAAATAATGAAAAATGAATAAATTTAAATAATTAAATAAAATATTTAATTTATAATTTATTATTAAAAAATATATATAATTAATTTCTATTTATTTAAATCTAAAAGAGTTGGAAGTGGTTAATTGGAATTTATAATAACTATCTATCTATATAAAATATTAATATTATTATTATTATTTTCAAAATTATAAAAGTGATATTAAATTATCTAGATGTGGTGAGAGTTGAATGATAATGTCACTGATTAAAAACGGTACAGATTCTGCTATTTGATTGGATATCAGTCTATGGGAAAGAATCCATCCTAGGTCATCGTTAATCTTGACCAAAGTATCAAGTATAATTAATTGATTCAAGATCTTCATGCTGTTTACTTCATTCATTTCGCTGATGCTTTTGAGCATTTGATATTCAAGGTGGGAATTGGAATATTTACAGGCCAATGAGCTATTAGTATTAATTTGGTGCACTAATGATTGATTGTCAAAGGTTACATCTCCATGTTTATAGCCATTTAGATTCAGTCTTTTTTGAAGTTCTCTAAATTTAAGATGGTTTTCTGGTCTCAAAGAGAGAAAGCAGATTTTTGAAAGAAAGAAACTGAGATACTGATTCAGTTTGGAGATTGATAGTGGTAGATGGAATCGAGTCAGCATTGGATAAAGAAAGATAGTTTTGAATTAAGAATTTTGACAATGTCAACAAAGGACCAGTCTTGTCACCATGTATAATTTCGATTTCATTTCTTCCAAGAATCGATCTACATTCCATCATTGTCACAATAGAGTGTTTTGTATAAAGAGCCTTGGTTGCTGCGCAATATGGACGAGCATAGTTAGGGACTACTTGATTTTTAAAGAGTTGGGATAGATTTTTATATTGTAGAGATCAAAGACAATGGTTTTACAGTATGGCACCAGTATTCTCATTCTTACATTGAAATGGGATATATATCCATTTTTCTTAACATATTGAAGTGTATCCTTTAAAACTGCTTTCAACTGCATAGGAAAATCATTTCTAAACTCCCTATATCGAACTGGAGTTACTAATGATTTTAAATATGTAAAGTCTACTTCAAGGCCACCAACATCATTGGAATTAATAGATTCTTGAATCCCGACATTATTATTTGACTCTTTATCAATTGAATCTATATGTGATAATACCTATTAAAATATTAATATTTTCATTATTTAATATAGTCAGTCTTCAATTCAAATTTGATATCCTACTCTTTGGATTCTTGAATTAACATCAGGATTGATTTTAATATTATTATTATTATGGATATTTACTATAATATCTGTTAGCATATTTCAATATTAAGATATAATCTTAGAATTAGAAAAAAATATTTAGGTAGGAATATATTAATATTGTTCTAATTATTTATCTTAAGGAATATCATACAAATTTTTCAGAGTTGATTTAAATAGTCGTTGGATTCAAGTTTTTAGGATCTGAAAGATACAAGTCAAATAATAATAATAAATTGAGGAGATATTTTCATGATAAGAATCACATAATGATTTCTCCTAATATTTAAAAATAGTAACAAAGATATATACCATCTGAAGTAATTTTTCATTACCTCTTTGTCAACCCATTAAAATAGGATTCACAAATGTCGCATCATATTGCCAATTTGAATAAATAAGTCATATCGTTTAGATATAGATTGTATCTGGCTTGTAAGTTGATTTCGATGACAATCAATCATCTATAGATTCGAGTTTGAATGATATAAATGCAAAACCACCATGTTAATAAATATTCATCATCCAACAACATACACCAATAGAGTATAAATATATGTCTTTTTATTTCCCAATTGGAGTATAACTACATAAATTGATATAATTCGAATGTGTTGATTGATTTATCTTTATTCTTATTTGTGGGGTAGATTAGTACCACTAGATTGCACTGCAGGACATGTTTTACACACCTCCTTTCCTTTCCTTTACAGGAATGAACATCACACACCTCTTTCCCCACATAAGATGAAAGACTTTCAAATGATATGATATTAAAATATATATATGTATATTTGATTGGTTGTCTTTATTGTAACAGCTTAACTAAGAGTAGTATGATTGATGAATATGAATGATTGCTGTTGCTCTTGTTGATGTAGTTGTAGTGATAAGCTTTTATGGAGGAGGGAGGAGGTCTGTTGTATGTTATGTTTAATCTAGGCATATAAATTATAATGGATAGTTGTATTGGTGTTGATGTTTACTGTGTTTTGGAATAGTGACCTTCCAACTACAATGTGTTTGATGTTGTTGTCTTTAGATTGAAGAGCATCTAAAATAGATTGACCTCCCCTTAAGGCTTGGCAACGTTTGATCTGAAGGAGATATAGGTTGGTTTTATTCGAGGAAGCAATCATCTTGGAAATAGGAGCTTCCACATCAGGTTCTGTCATTGTGTATCTGTTTTGCAGTGAAAGCTTGTTAATCGATTTGTTTTCGAGAAGTGCATCCACAAGTAAAGTAGCATGGTCTTTGTTGAACAAGAACAGCGAAAGGTTATTAATACTGATTGATTTCTTCAAGTTGGCATAGAATTGGTCGTTTAGGGCATAGAAATGCGATAGTTTCAGTCGTTTCAATGTTTGATTCTCCACCAATAGGCCGGCAAACATGTTTGCTATTCTATTGTCTACATTCTCTGTTATGTTGTTGTCGAAAATGGCATTGATTGAAAGTGATTCAATGGATTGATCATCTTTGAGAGCCTGGAAACATCTTGTTGTATAGGTCGTAGTACTCTGTTGGGTGATCGTTAGGACCATGTTCTTCAAATTTGAACTTCAGAACCTTTAGGCTAGGAAGTTTAAGTTTAAGAATCGAGGTAATGTTCTGAGGAGAGATGCTACCAACATCAAGCTTGAAAAGCGATGTCAATCCATTCAACTTAACCTTTTGGGGGATATCTCTATCACAACTGAGCTGACTTTGGAAGCCATCGCGTTTGGCAGCAGACTTTTCAATCAATTTCAAAAAACCAACATTCTCATCAAAATCCATGTCACCTTCCAAATCTACAATAGTCTCCAACAATGAGATATCGTTATTCTTGTTTCCAATGAATGTCAGGGCCTTGCTTATATCTTTCTTCGATAGTACATTCGAGACTGTGGGAATGACCTGGTATTGGAATCTACCATTGGCTTTATGCTTCGTGATGAAGTTTTCCAGAAGAATAATTTCAGCCTGTACAGTGACGGTCTCAATGACACCATTGTTGAGAATCTTCTCCAGACATGAATCAAAGGTTTTGCGCCATGGGTACACTTCACGTATCACCAGTGATTTGATATTTGAATAGTTTAAGAGGCTGTACTTGGACTGTAATATCGATTTAGCATCATTCAAGTAGATAATTCTCGATTCTTTGTTTCTCTTTGTGTAGCAGTCAGACTTGGAGTCATTGTAAATATATAAAACATCAAGCTTTGTTTCTTGATCCGGAGTGGGTTTGGATTTGCTGATATGGGTTGGATGAATATTTAAAAAAGAAATCCTCTATATCATGAGTACCTGAGAATTTTACATCCAAGTTGGACAAGGACTTGGAAACCAAACCGAACCATTTCTTACAAACCAAAGAAATATTTACAACACTAGCCCTAGGAGTACATCCGTATTCATGCGATCTAGTAGCAACCACGGAATCATAATTAAAAAATAACTTTACTGGATCTAAGAATGATAATATTTTTATTTACTAAATAATCATCTAACTTATCCATTTCCAATAATTATTCCAAAAAATAACTAACTAAAAATCTATTTTTCTAATATATACTCTATATTTATAGTAATAAAATTAAAATATTTGGATGTATTTTGTTTGTTGGTTTACAATTTTAAATATATAAAATTGTGTAGAGCATTCTAGTTAGATATGATTCAGATGTTTAGGATTCTTATAAAACCAAATCTCCAATTATCAAAAGAAAAAAACAAAAAACCTGGATCCTTCCAAATCAAATCTAGATATTAATAAATCTAAGAATATTTCATAGGCACTTCCTTCTATTGTTTTATTATGTAATATAGGTCATTATTGATATGATAATGTGGTATGATTTAGAAGTAGAGTAGTAAATATACTTGATATTAATTAGAATCTACTCTGATATGTTTTGATTTTATTATATATATTTTTAAAGTAAAATACGAGATAGTTATAATAGATTTATTTACAATATATTTTTTGATAATGTTACGATTCTGTAGCCTCCTTTCAATGCTGTGTAGCGTTTGATGTAGTCCGTTGAAAGTGCTTGCTACTTCTTCTTCCACTGCTTGAATCTCGTTTAGACCTTGCATGCACTGCATTAAATCCTTCACTGTTAGATTCATCTCTTTGAGTATTTTCAATTGTTGTATTTGCTCGTTTGTATTATTTATCATATTCTCAACGGTGTGTGTTGAGTGATCGCCTAATACACAATCACAACATATATAACATTTACAACTATAGCATATAAACAGTAGTTTCTTATCATGTTTTGCACATTGTATTCTATCATAAAAATATTTATCTTTTAAATCATTTTTATTATCATTACTACTACAACTATTATTATTATTATTATTATGAATATAGTTGATATCGTAATCTGATATTATATCATTTTGATTTCTGAGATCGTTGTTGTTTTTGTTGTTGTTATTATTATTATTATTGCTAATATCAATTGATTCTATGGCAGTTTCAATTTCATCGACAATTGAATGACCATTGTTTTCCATTTTTAAATACTATTATTAATGATAATGAAATGTGTTGTAAAGTTTGATACATAAAAGTTACCTATTAGATTCAAAAAAGATACATATTTAATATAATATCAATGCAAATAACATTATTGTTGTTTATACTATATTAATTAAAGATGAACATTTTTATATCGACATAATTTAAAAAATTATTAAAAATTAAATTTAAAGTGAAGAATTATGACAAGAAACATATGTTAGCATTTTCGAAACAGATTTATCGCATTGATAACAAATTTATTTATGATCGATGTTACATATTTTGTATTCTTAAGTTGGGTTGTTATTACGATTAATTTATGATTTTAGTAAACTATTTACTGAGATTGATGAGGATGAAGTTCATTTCTTAAGAGAGATGCAATATTATGTTAATTCTTAATTTGAGCAAACCTACCTAATACTACTACCATCATTTTGGACAACGTCTGATGTTCAATCAACGGTGGATCTAATTCACTCCGGAGTAGTTATGTGAACTTCCTCCGATCACAACGGTTTGCACTATTTGATCTGATGTAACCACACTCTTGATTAATTTAAATTTAAATTTAATATTGTTTTTTTAACCAGGTTGAAAAAACTTGCGAACATGATGTGATTTTTGGAAATGAAAACCTATTTATATCTTTAGTTTTAGACAATGAAAATCATCAAACAAACAAATAAACTTAAATACAATACAATAAAATACAATTCAATAGATTCCTTTAATTCTTTAATTATAATTATTAATATTTAAATATATTTTAAAATGCAAACAATCAAAAATTTCTTAGTTGACCAATATGCCAAGCTTAATTACATTCCAGTTGATCTCACTGGAAAAGTGATCATAGTAACTGGAAGTAATATTGGAATTGGATATGCTACTGTTCAACACTTTTTAAAAATGAATCCTACTCGTATCATTCTTGCTTGCAGAAATATGAAGAAAGCCAACGATGCAATTGAAAAATTGAAATCCGAGAGTACTTTCATAAATACTGATGGAGGTGTCATTGTTGAGGCCATGGAGTTGGATATCTCATCTTTCGATTCAGTAAAATCATTTGCAAAGAGATATGAATCACGAGAACTACCACTTCACCTTCTCATCAATAATGCAGGACTTGGAGGAAATATGACATTCTCTTTGACAAAAGATGGACATGAAACAATGTATGCAACCAATCATCTTGGAACTACTCTTTTGACTTTGTTGCTTCTTCCAACCATCAGAAAGACTGCTCTACAACCAAATACATGCCCAAGAATTATCAATCTTGCATCAGAAGTACATCTTTGGACAGACTTTTCAGTCAAAGACACTCCAAATATCATTGAAGCAATGGATGATCCAAAGAAGATCATTGGATTCGATAGATATTCCATTTCAAAGATGATGAATGTTCTCTTCACCAAAAGTCTGGCAAGACATCTTCATGAATCGAAATTCGAAGAAGACAAGAGAATCACAGTCCATTCCATCAATCCAGGAATGGTAACTTCAGATCTTGGTTTGAAAGAAGATAAATCATGGTTGGAGAAGTTTGCATTCAAGACTTTAAATACAATTTTAAGTTATATCATCGCAAGAACACCAGAGGAGGGTTCGAAAACAACAATTGTTGCAGCAATAAGTCCAGACTATGGTGTTGAGAGTGGTGTTGAAAATGGTCTTTATTTCTCCTCATGTAAACCAGCCAAAGTTAATCCACTTGCTGACGGTGAAGTCGGTAAAGATCTTGCCGAAAGATTGTGGAAAGAAACATTAGAAGTGCTTCCAAAAGAAGTTTTAGAAGTATCATTTTAACAACACTAACAAACCAAACAATATCCTGTTAATAAATTCACAAGTACTGTTTATTCAGTACAATTTGCCAAAAAAGAAACAATCAAGATATTGAAAAATAGGTATTCGATTTATTTATTTATAATTTTGGTATTTGTTCTTTAGGTTCAACCAGAAAGAAAAATGAATGAAAATTAATTTAAGCATGAACTGGCATGGATGACATGGTGGCAATACCGCAGTGGTTGTTTCTGTCCTTGGCCATGTTGATGTAACCAGCATTACCCCACTTGGTACCCCAGGAGTTCTTGACAATCCAGTAGGAGGAGGAACCATCATTACCGTAACCGACGGCCAAGACACCGTGGGACAAGGAGGTGGATGAGCACATTGGGTCATAGTAGACACCAGTCTTGTAGAGTTGGAATGAGGAGTGACCAGCATCAATGGCAACGGAAAACTGGACCAATGTTCAATTTGGCAGCCAAATCAGCTTCTGAACCACGCTTGACGTCAACGTAGGAACGGAGCTTGGCACCAGAGTTAGCTGGGTCGTACTTGCAGGTGTAGGAGTCACGCATTTCGTATGGATATGACTCTTCAGTGTCGATACCACCTTGCTTGATGATGTATTGCATAGCAGAGTCCATCAAACCACCATTGCAACCGTGGTTTCCATATGAACGGGAGCAATCCATCAAGTTTTGTTCAGAGAGGGAGACGAAGTTTCCAGTGGCAATTTGGTGAGCACCTTCGACAGAACCGGTAGTAGAGAAAGCCCAGCATGAACCGCATTGTCCTTGATCCTTGACACGACCAACAGCACCCTTGGTTCTCCAATCGAGGGAGGACTTGACTGGGGTGAAGACTTGATCCAAAGTAACTGGTTGAGCTGGCAACTTGGAGGCATCAACGTTCATTCCCAAGTAAACGGCACGGAATTCCTCATTAGTCATATCAGCAAAAATGGTGGCACCGAGAACGGTCTCCTTGTTAACAGCATTCCATCTATGAATGTAGTCAAGATTGTCCTTGAAAGCATTGTATCTTCCTTGGAATTCGAAGACATCGTATTGACGATCGTTGGCAACCATCCAGTTGGTGAATTGGTTTTGGTAGTGCTTTTCAGCAAACAATCTTGATCCGGCAGCAATACCGACGATCATAAAAAGAGCCAATAATAATTTCATTATTGAATAATAATTTTAGTTGTTGTTTTTGGATATATACTAGATATTATACACAAATAATACAAGATTTAAAAATAAATAATTTAATATTATTTGTTTGATTGGATTGGATGAATGAATGAATATATCTGAAAAGTTCAGCTTCATCTTGTTTAAATAGTCAACTATCCAAGTCTCTTAAATTGGATATTATTTTTAAAAGTAAATCACTTTAGAATTTTCTGTTTAGTCTGGATACTTAATTTGATGTAATTTTTACTTTTTTAGAATTCATCTGTTTAATTAGTCTGTTTTTATCTGGCTATTTAGAATGATGCTAAAATAAAGATGTCATTTTCAAACAGGAAAATCACAAAAAAACAGGATAAAAAAACAGAATTGTCGAAAGAGTCAATGGTTGGAATACCAGAGATTTTAGTTTTTAGTTTTTTGATCGAAAAACACTTTGTGTTTACACACCTGGACCAGAAATCAGCAAACCAACAAAATTAATAATAATAATACAAAGTTAATATATTCATTATAATATGGTTAGATTTTTATAAAAGCAAAGCAAAACAAAATTAATAATTACTTGAGTAATGTATTATAGTCTTCCATTGGTAGTTGTTTTTGGCTTTTAGTTCTATTAAGTGATTAGCTAGCCACATATCAACGTAGAGATGAGATAGTCTGTTGTCTTCTTTGCAAAGTAGTTCTGCTAGTGCTTTTTGCTCTTGTTCTGTTTCGAATACTTTACAAAATCTTAGCTTGAGGTGATTGATAGTCTGGTTTTCTTTGAGTAACTCAATCAAAGCTTTGGAGGAAGGTTTGTCTGCAAACTGCAGTCCGAGAGCTTCGACCGTTTTGTTTTTAGCTAGACCTTTGCACACCATTTCAAATTCTTTATCGACTCTGATTGTTAGAATTTTGAGAGACTTGAGTGTGCAGTTCTCAAGAGAATCGTAAAATGTCGTATTGATGTATGGGAAGTTAACCAACTTGAACTTTTCAATGGTGTTATTTACCACCAACAGATCACTGAATGCATTCTCCATTGTCTTTGATATAACGGATGGAGTTGGCCTCTTTGATTGCTGCCAATTAATTAGATTTAGGTGTTTGACCGTCTTGTTGCGCTTGAGTGCTTGGAAGAAGAGATCTGCATCTGCCTGGAACATTGGATCGTTATTATTCAAGTTAATTTTAATTTTCAGGGTGTGAAGGCTAAGAGATAATCCATCTGAAAGAATAGCAGTCATTGCAGCAGGAAGGATGTTAACAATGTGAAGAACAGAGAGATTCTGGATGGTGTGGAGCTTTTTCCAAATGTCCGGTTTCAATTTATCTACCCATTGGAATGTCTGGAAGTTGGTTGGTGGGATGGGTTCAACTGATTTCTCGATGTTCTTAATATGTTCTATGGTGTTGGTGAAGCTAATATCGTCAAAGTTGCAGTTGACATAGGTTTCTAACCATTGAATATTGTTCTTGGCATTTGCAAGATATTTAATATTCTTGATAACAATGGTACTATCCAGCTCATTGCTAATAATTGGTGACACCTGATACTGGAACCTTCCTTTAGCTGGGTGTTTGCTGATGAAATTTTGTAGCAATGTGATCTCAGTCTCGAGAATGACGGTTCTTAGTCGACCATTATCATAGAATTTGTTGAGCACCGTTTCGTATTGCTTTGTCCAAGGGTACACATGTATGATCTTTAGAGTCGATATATTCTCGAATCGCAACAAACTGAATTTGTTCGACAATAGCTTAACATTGATGGTCCGATATTCGTTCGATAACTTTTTCTTAATGGGATAGATATTCAGTAGAGTATTGGATTCAAAATAGATTTGCAAAAATGACAACAACTTTGATATTGTGTGAAACCAGTTCCACGACACCAAAGCCATATCCAACACAGAAAAGCGAGGTGACTCTCTCATGAATAGATGAGAGCTCTGGCTATTTTGGTTAAAGAATATCTTTTCGACATCTATCTTTTGAAATATTAACTGTAGCATTAAATTATTTATTTTGTCCATTGTTTCAAATGAATGAAGAAATGAAGTTGATGTGATCAGATTTGTTGATCAATAGTGCATAAGCCATGAATTACCATCATTTCATAAATGAAATTGAATTAAATCCGCACTTTTTCGCAAAAATAATCATGTGATTAAAAGGGTACACAAAGACCTTAAGAGGAGGGGTTGGTCTAACTACTTTCGGACTGTCAAAAAAAAAAACAAAATGATCATTTTTTAGTATAAATTCACAGTTTGCTTGTTTTCGAATGGGTTTGGCGAATGTCTCATCCTTCCCCCTTATGAATGATATTAACTTACCAAAACAATGGATATTAAGATCTTTAAAAAATTTGTAGGGCACGAAATGATTGGAATTTGATTTAAGATTGTTGGTGATTGCTTCATTATTTGAAACGGTGATTATCTGAATGGATTGATTTGCATCCAAGTATTCTGAGAATTTTCTTGTATCTCCCATATTGGTGAAGTAATACCCTATGTCCAATCGAACGATGCTTGTGTTCAACTGTAGTTGTTTCCATCATGATTTCGTCGAAAAAGGTGTTGAAACTTTGGCTGAGATAGAGGTGCCGAATGGTACAGTCTTGACCAAGACTAAATAACCAATCTCGGTGGTCTGGACGCGGTAACTTCATTTTCAGAGTGTGAACATTCTTAAAGTACTTGGTAGGATTAAAAAATATTTTGTATCGATTGCTCATCGGTGCTATAGCTACGTAGCGATCGAATTTTAGGTAACATATTCTGGTATTGACAACATTGATCGGAATTTGTGGTCCTTGATAGGTAGAAGCCTTAAAGAAGCTTTGTGACAACTTTAGTTTCTTTAGCGTTGTACTGGCCATTAACGGCACGATGGCGGAATCTTCCATGTTATTCTGGAGATTGAGTGATACAAGCGTTTTAGAATTTATAATGTGCTCAATGTGATTTTCATCATATGTATTAAAGGTTAAAACAAGTTTGACAAGTTGGTTGCACCTTCCTAAAAATTGGTAAAATCCAACTGGAGTAGGATGTTGGTGGTTAGAACTGTAGAAATTATACGATAGCTTCGAACAACTGGTGTCAATTTGATTGAAGTCAGCGTCAATAGAGTGAAAAGTTTGTTGCAATCGTACTTTGTCCATTTTCTTTTGTTTCTTCAGAACCTCGAAGACCTGATCGGTGTTGCTCGGTGTATTAGTAGGCATCTGGACTGTAGGCATGTCTGTAATGGGAATGGTGATTTGTGTTATGATATTCACAATGTGATCTGTCAATAGCTTGGTACCCCCAACAAAAGATATGCTTTTACATTGACTATTGATGACCTCTATCATGTGATCAAGTAATTTATAGTTGGTGTCATAGTTGTAGTTGATGGATATGTTGGAATGAGTGTACGCCAGTCGCTTAAAGATATCGAGAAACTGACTTTCCAGCATGACAACGGTTCCAAATAGAGAGAACCTTGGAATATCAATAATTATATTATACGAGTATGAAAGAATACAATAGGGATTAAGTATCTTTTCGTAATCGTAGAGCCTACAGATTCCAAAGAAGTAAGTTGGATGGCACCGAACCTTGAAGTATCTTGACACCTCCATTTTCATAAATTCAAACCATCTCTTTGAAACCAGATTCAACGATAACTTCCACCTAAAAGTACTGCCTATATCATGAAACAGATAGAGGAATATCTGTCTTTGAACATAGTCTATCAACGATCTATTTCCAGCAATACCAATATTCTGATTGCTATGTGATTCATTAGTGATTTTCATGTCTAAAATATGATGTATAGATTCAAGCCAAATACTAAATTATTATGTTTGCATATTTGCAAAGATTTGAGAATGATTAATGTTGATCAGCTGTGTTTTATTTTTGCTTATTAGTGTTATTTTTAATGATCTTAAAAATAAGATATCATTGTAATGAATGCTCGAAAGAGGCTACAGCTATTGGAATCAGAGAAAGTTAATAATCAACTTGATGAGAAGTCACTGCAAAGAAGAAGAGTATTTCTTTCGTTGATCAAGAATAAATATGTTTGTAAATTGATTTTTGATCATGTTGTCAATATAAACAATATCGTTAGCAACTGTAGACAAAGCCTAAAGTGGACACAACTTCTCAATTCACCTGTGGATTTATCATACTATGGATACCTTGAACCACTGTCGAGGTTTATATCATCAAATCCAAGGCAATTTAGAAAAGAATTCAAAGCCTCGATTTTAGTGGCTGCCCAGCAAGGTCATCTTTCAATCATAGAGCATCTGTGCTTCAATAGTATGACAAGACAATATGATTTACCATCGCATCTCGTTTCAATTGCAGCGTCACGTGGTCATTTTGAGATTATTCGATTCATCTTGGAGAGACACACCTGTGCCTCTAAAAATCAAGATCTGGCATTGGCTTTGGCATCAGCAATAGAATACGGTCATATGGAGAGTGTGCTGTATCTCCACAAACATGTGAAACCATCATCGAAGCATGATAGAAGACTGACAAAAGCTATGGATATCGCAGCTCTAAAAGGCTCATTGAATGTCATACAGTTTTTGAATGAAAATAGAACAGAGTCTTGTACTTACAGATCAATAGACTACGCAATCACCAACGGACACATAGAAGTAGTTAAATATCTTTTCGAAAATTGCACACAGTCCACATACATGTTGGAATTAGGTGCTTCAATCAGTTTAGCAATGAGCTGTAAACAACCAGAAATAGCAGATTATTTACAACAAAATTCAATTTACTGTGCCCAAACCGAATAAATTAAAAGATATGAAATATTACTCTCAGTTGTCTTTGAACTAAACCCATATAATGTTTATTTTTAATTAAAAGGTTGTTTTTCAATGGTTAGCTTCAGTTTAAAATATTTTCTGAAACTTCATGGACATCGAAAGTCAGGATGGTTTTAAAAGCGGTTATCAATACAGATTATCTCTGTAATAATAATATTTTTATTTCTACGGTGATGCAAGGATAAAATATGGTAAGTACCTATAGAGGTCAGATAAGAATAATAAAGATAATGTTAATAACACAACCCTGCAGTTGGCAAAGGTTGATAGAAATAACTAATAAGAAAAGATAAGATTAAAAGATAAACTTTTATTATAAGAAGATTAGTACTAATGGTACTGAAAGGCGATTTGTAATAAGAAGAGGAGTTGGTATTTATACTTGTAGAAATGATTCCTTAGAAGAATCAGATATTATTATTATTAGAAGGTAGTTGGAAAGATAATGATTAATGGGTTTAACCCTTATGATTATTTGAATAGGAAGATGTTATCTAGATCTTCTAAAGATCTGGATCAAGAGTTGTTAACGGGTCTAGTAGTCTTACTATATTATCCCCTTTTTAAGCATATTTCATCCGATCTGCATTGACGGTCTTTAAGTAATTATTTGGCAGATCAACCTTATAAGTGTTTGGACCAAGTTTCTCCAGAACGGTATAAGGACCGAACCATGTAGGAAGAATTTTGCCTTGACCGGCTTCCTTGAAGCGATCGAATACATGTGGCATGTATACATAGACTTGATCATTCACTTTATATTCTGCTGGTTTCCTTGTTCGATTGTAGTAGAAAGCGTTGGACTCAGCTCTCTCTTTGTAGTGCTTCTTGGCGATGAAGAATCCCATCTTTAACGAATTCTCTAAGTCGTCAGCGTATGAGGAAGATATCTTTAACATAAGTCGTTGAGTGACTGGATGGATACGTAAGGTAGTATCAATTGGAAGACGAGGAGAGCGTCCATACATAAGTTGAAAAGGAGAATAGCCCGTAACAGCATGTGGAGTGATTCTATAAGCGAATAGAACTCCTTGAAGGTAGATATCCCAATTCGAGAATTGATGTTCTTCAGAGTATGCTTTAAGTAATTGCAATACAGTTTGAATCGAACGTTCAGAGATGGCATCGGTTTGTGGATGATAAGGTGCGGTGTTAACCTTCTTTACACCGAAAAGATGATTGATATGTTGAACAACAGAAGCAAGAAAATGAGTTCCGCAGTCAGAAAGTAACTTGAATGGAGCACCATAACGAGTGAAGATGTCATTGAAGAGGTGATATGCTGCAGTTTCTGCTGTTTTATCCTTTGTTGGAAAAGCTTCGACCCATTTGGTAAAATGATCAACAATGACAAGAATATATTGATAACCTCGGTCAGTTTTGC
Organism: Heterostelium multicystogenum; assembly: GCA_003667245.1. Classification (NCBI taxonomy): domain Eukaryota; phylum Evosea; class Eumycetozoa; order Acytosteliales; family Acytosteliaceae; genus Heterostelium; species Heterostelium multicystogenum. The sequence continues at coordinate 19,548 of RCNN01000248.1, forward strand.
ACAGAGGACCAAGATAATCGATACCGATCATTTCGAATGGAAAAGAAGTTTCGATTGGAATAAGATGACCAGTGTTTCTTGAATAGCGTCTTTTGATTTGTAAGCATTTTGGACAGTGTAAGACATGATTTTTGACATCGTGAATCATTCCAATCCAGAAGTAGCGTTCCTTGATTTTAGCAAGAGTCTTTTGAACTCCTAGATGTCCCCCAGTGATAAGATCATCATGTAACATACTCATGATTCGATTAGTGAGACTTTTAGGAACACATAATTGGATTTGTTGCAGAGGAGTGGTGATGATACTATTTTGATGTTTGAATCCTCTAAATAATAAGTCATCAGAGTAGACGTAGAATTCACTGCTTAAAAGAATGTGACGAGCAGCTTTATCATCATTTGGAAGAGTTTTATCTTTAAGATATGCAATCATATCTTTGAATAGTGGACATTTCAATAGTTCTGACTTCCATAATTCCAATGTGATTTCTGTTGAAGATAAGATGTTCAAGACAGTCGAGACAGGGTCTCTAGATAATAAATCTGCAATTGTGTTTTCAGAACCGGGTCTATAAATGATTTCAAAATTCATTTCTTGTAATTTTAATGACCAACGAATGAGACGAGAATTAAGTTTTGCAGAAAATAGGTATTTGAGTGGTTGATGATCAGTGATAACTGTAAAGAAGTTACCATGAAGATAAGGTCTATAGTTCTCAATAGCAAGAACAATAGCTAGACATTCACGTTCAGTGGCACTGTAATTCATTTGAGCATTGTTTAAAGATTTTGAAAAAAATGAGATAGGTTTATCAGATTGTTTGAGAACAGCACCAACTCCGATGTTAGAAGCATCTGTTTCTAATACAAATGGTTGATGAACGTTTGGAAAAGCTAACTGCATATCAGAAGTGATACATTCTATGAGTTGTTGTCGAATAGTTTCATGTTCCATTTTCCAGTTGAATTCATTATCCTTACGAGTAAGTAAGTATAGAGGATGAGCAATCTTAGCCATATTAGGAATAAAGTTTCGACAATAGTTGATCATTCCTAAGAATCTTTGAAGACTTCTAATGTCAGTGGGTGGAGCCAAATTTTTGATGGTTTTGCATTTATGAGGATCCACAGTTAGACCTTGAGCGGAGATTTGATATCCTACAAAAACTAATTTTCCGACTCCAATCTCGCATTTATCCTTTTTCAATTTTAGATTATGACGAGTGAATATATTAAGGATGGTTCGAAGATGAATGAGATGGTCTTTCATTGATTTTGAAAAGATGATTACATCGTCAAGATACACAATGACGAAGATATTGATATGTTTTCGAAGAATATGATTCATAAATCTTTGAAAAGTTGCTGGACTATTTGTTAATCCCATGGCCATTGCTTTAAATTGAAATAAGCCTTTATGAGTAATAAAAGCAGTTTTCGGTTTGTCTTCCTCTTTCATAGGTATTTGATAATATCCAGAGATTAGATCTATTTTAGAAAATACAGTACATCCTACCATGTATGCCCATATGTCATCTAATCGTGGAAGAGGATATCGATCTTTAATTGTGATACTGTTTAATTTCTTGTAAGAAATACAAAATCTATAAGTTCCATCTTTTTTAGGTACTAATAATACAATGGCAGAGTATGGTGAACTTGATTCTTCAATGATGTTTGCTTTTAATAATTTATCCAATTCCTTTTCCAATGTTTCTTTTTCTAGAACTGAGTATCTAGGAAGTGTACTTGATGTTGGCGACGAATTAGGTACCAAATTGATTTCGTGTTCCACTGTTTTGACTTGATTTTCAAAAAAGAATTGGTCATTGAAAATATCTTTGAATTCGTCCATTATGTTGGCAATGGAATCTTCTGCTTCCATTTGAATATTGTTAACAAGTGAAGTATTATAAGTTTCCAAGGAGGGAACAATACTCTGGATAATATCCTTGCTGTTGAACATGGATTTTCTGATGTCCAATCCATTATATAGTTGCGTTGACCATCCATTGATTAGACATTTCAATAAATTGGAATGAAGAAGGACTTCTAATTTTAATGCCATAAGTAGATCCATACCCAATATACATTTAAAAAGTAGATCCGACGATTTAATAATTTTCACTGAAGATTTCATTTGATGTGTTCCACAATTGAAAGTTACAAAAGATTGACCAATTACATTGATGTTGGAACCATTTGCGGCTGTTAAATTGTTTGGTTTTTTAATAATCTCTAACTTTAATTCTTGTGCTAAATCTTCTCTGATTATTGTGGATATTGCACCTGTATCAATGACAGTTTTAACAGGTCTTCCTTGAATGAACATAATAGCTTGTAGTGAAGGTAATTGCCCATTTGTCATTAGTTTGGTATAGTCAGTGGTTGTGGCCATAATCGATGTAGAAGAGTTGATGGGAATGCCTTCTAAAATGGTTAAACATTGATCAAGATTCATTGGTTCATTGATCTGATTCACAGATTTAGGTTGGTTATTTTGAAACTGTGATTTTTGTTTTTCTGCGTTGATTTTCTTAAAACAATCTGAGATTTTGTGACCTTTCCGATTACAAAATTTACAATGTAAGGTAGATTTAGAGTTGTTTTTGTTGTTATTGAACTGATAAACTTCATTGTTATTAGGTCTATTATTATTATGGTGTTGAATATAAGAAATGGGAGTTTGAGGATATGTGAAAGGAATAGGTGGTTTGGACGGTGATAAAAAATTGGGTGGTTTTATAGGAGTAGTTACATGTGGTACTGCTGGAGATGTGTGAGAAACAGTAGAAGGTGGCACGACGTAATAATGATTATAAGCGAATTCCATCGCTAATAATTTTTGAATGGCGACCTCGTAGCTTTCTGGTAAACCATTGATACAAAGATTGTTTGCAACTTCTGGAGGAAGTGCACCCAGGAAATAGATAACAAGAGTTTGTGGACCTCCTTCGCCTTGTGGGAACTCCAGAGCTTTTGATCTGAATGCAACACAGAAGTCTGATACGGTGGCATAATGACTCATTTTGATATTCATGAGTTCTGCTATGGGAGATATTTTTGGCTTTCCGAATGCTGCTCTCAATTGATTAACTATCTTTGCGTATGAATCCCTTTGAGTGGACTGTAAATTTTTAATAAATAGCATGGCACTATCCCTTAGATAATAGATGATGTCTTTCGGGTTTTTGTTCTCTGGGCCTACCGTGTCTACCCAGAACAGAAAGTTCTCCACATCTTCGTGTGGTAATCCCGAAAAATAGTAATGACCCTTCGTACCATCAGCCATGGTTCTTTTCAGTTGACGCCAAATATGGTAAGTACCTATAGAGGTCAGATAAGAATAATAAAGATAATGTTAATAACACAACCCTGCAGTTGTCGCCAAATATGGTAAGTACCTATAGAGGTCAGATAAGAATAATAAAGATAATGTTAATAACACAACCCTGCAGTTGGCAAAGGTTGATAGAAATAACTAATAAGAAAAGATAAGATTAAAAGATAAACTTTTATTATAAGAAGATTAGTACTAATGGTACTGAAAGGCGATTTGTAATAAGAAGAGGAGTTGGTATTTATACTTGTAGAAATGATTCCTTAGAAGAATCAGATATTATTATTATTAGAAGGTAGTTGGAAAGATAATGATTAATGGGTTTAACCCTTATGATTATTTGAATAGGAAGATGTTATCTAGATCTTCTAAAGATCTGGATCAAGAGTTGTTAACGGGTCTAGTAGTCTTACTATAAAAATTACATCGAAGGTCAGGATGGTGTAGTTGGTTATCACAAAAACCTTAAACGGTTTGGGTCATGGGTTCGATTCCCATTCTTGATAAAAATTTTTAAACTTTGGTTTCGCATGCGGTGTTTGAATTTTTATAGAAAACAAATATATAATGAAGTGAGTTTTGATTCTGCAGAATTGCCATAAAAACGAACGATCATTGATTTTACTATTCACTCTAGTTTTGAATACACAACTAACTGTGAATAGGTATTTATATCTTAATTAATAAAACTCTAGTTTTGAATACACAACTAACTGTGAATAGTTCATTATTTGAGTACCTTTAATAATTAGTATACCTGATCAGTATCCTATTTATTAAAAATATAGATATAAGAAAGGTCTTCTGAATGATGCCTATGGGATCAGAAGAATAAGCAGATATCTCCCTTTTAGCTCACCAGGTAAAACTACTGGTTACAATAGACCTGAAATATAATGAAGTGAGTTTTGATTCTGCAGAATTGCCATAAAAACCAACAATCATTGATTTTACTATTCACTCTAGTTTTGAATACACAACTAACTGTGAATAGGTAATTATATTTAATTAATAAACTCTAGTTTTGAATACAACTAACTGTGAATAGTTCATTATTTGAGTACTTTTAATAATTAGTATATAGATCAGTATCCTATTTATTAAAGAAATGTAACAAGTGTTTTTACATGCTGTACCAAAAGGGAGATATCTGCTATTTCTTCTGATCCCGTATGCATCATTCAGAGACCTTCCTTACATGAAATCAATTGTTCTTAGGTACTCTTGCCTTTCATCTTCCTTATCTATATATATTGAACAAAAGAAATTCTGCAGAAGTTGTGACCTTTTCAACATTCTCAACTTGGTAGATAACATCAATTTATTTCCTAAAAATACAAATTCTCAGTTGATAATCAAATGGTTAGGACATCCTATTAAATAAACCTTTAAACTTCTTTAAAAAAAATATTCTCATGTAGTTTTCACCTAAATTTTACAACATTTTTCCTGATGTGGCAAAGGGGGATAAAATAAGACTTTAAAAAGTGTAATAAATACGGTTGATCAGACCAATATTTCTTAAAAAGTATCAACTTGGTTTTGTATTTGGTAATAAATGATATTCACTGAATTTATTTAATATTCATCGCTGGGATTGATGGTTTGCTTTTCATGAATATATTTTTGATGCATTGCGTTGTGTGACAAAAAGACGGAATCTTTCGATTCCCCAAGATCTTTCAAATTTGATTGTTGATTTTCTTCCAATGCTCCAACCAACTTTCTTAACTTGTACTGAAATAGTATCACCATTGTCGAGAATTACCAATCTGACATTAGAGAGAATCATCATTAATTTTTCTACGGCTAACGGGATCTCCTTGTCAAGGTCTCTCTTTTGCCATTTTTGAATGAATATAGGGAATCCAGGTTCTCCATGGGTTGGAATAGTCGATCCAAATGAATCCAAATCGGTGGATTTGATACCAGTAGTAATACGTTGGGAGAAGTAGAGTGCTTGCTCCATTTTCTTAAGAATAATTGCTTGACGATCATTGACTTGCTTTTGAATCTCCAACAAACAAGCAAGTGGATCAGAATGAGAATCTGTGAAAACCCCACGCTCAACGGCAGCGTTTGAAACTCTGTTGACACGGTACATTACACCTTGGCAAATCATGGCTTTGATTCTGTAGACCAAAGTGGCTTTGTCGACTTGGTTGTCGGTTGAATAATAGTTCTGTACCATCTCCATGTAACTACCGATTGAATTATTTTGTCCATTCATTCCAAGCTTGATATAGTTGATCCATTCATCTGGAGCAACACCAAAGCGTGAGTCAATATTCTTAAAAGCATCGTAGTCACCTTGTAAGTCAGACTTGTAGGTTCCATTGACAATTGCCCTCCAATTGTGTACAAATTGAAGACATGACTTTAATGCAGAGACAGTTGGGTATCCACGATGCTCCAACAAGTTGGAATACTTGATAATCAAACCATAGGATCTATTTGAACATCTTTTGAAATCATTTGGTCCATTGGTTGTTGGTTGAAGCTTTCTAATATTCAAATATTTATCGATATCATCTGAATCTGGTGCAATATTAACTTGTGTTGATTGATAGTTCTGTACATATATATATAGGTTTAAAATTATTAATAAATGTAAACAATTTAATCAGTTACAGGTGGCATTAACTTACAGAGATTTGATTGAATATATCGTTAGCCCAAAACGATTCAGTCATAAGACAATCCTCTTTTTGGGGCAATTCTTCACCATATAGAATATCATGAATAATTCCATCGATTTCAGCTTGTTCCTTATCTCTCAAGAACATATAAGATGATCTTCTAATGGTAGTCTCAACCAATGATTCCCATAACCTAATCCAATCAATTTTGAATCCCAATAATTGATTCATTTCTATTGTCATGAAGTTAGTTGAAATGCAAAGAAAGTATTAGCTGCCGTGGAAGTATACATACCTTGTTCAGTAAATATCATCAAGTAACCAATAACTACAAAAATATTCTTTGGTTGCTCAGATACTTGATACACAGGCTTGGTTAAGAGCTGAGTGAGCTGCTTCTTAATGTACTCTTGGAATTTAAAGTGGTAGGCAATTTCACGGCATGTTCTAATGAATTGAATCATCAACTGGAGTTGACGCTCACCAATGTCTTTGGAAGCCATTGTACCCAACAACAAGAACAAAGTGTCTATTTGGTCATAGGAGAAAGCCATTGGGTCCAAAGTAGTGAAGTAAGCAATAATGTTACGAAGCTGATACTTAATGTTTTGCCAGTGTGCACTATGCAAATATAATGGCATCCAAGCATTAATTGGCTCACGACCACGTCCTCTGACTGCAGCTGCAATCTTGTCACGCCCAACTTCAAATCCACCAGTTGTCTTTTCTTGTCCAATGGAGTGTACTGAAAGGGCAATTGCATCCTCGAGTGTTGATTTTCCAAGGAATGTAGTTGAGTAGTCATTGATACGAATCTGTGTTGGATCGTCAATTACTGTCTCTGGACGTTGAATGGAAAGACCAAATCCAAGACAATCGTGCTCTTCAACCAACTCTGACCAGTTGCAGAGTGAAAGGGTACAGCTGAACAAATTCTGACTGGCTTCCAAGAGATCCTTGTCGGCCCCTTCGAGCTCCTCATCGATGTCTACATCGACTTGCTTCAAGCTCTCAGCGTCCTTGATCATAGTGTTAGCGTTTCTGGTAATCTTCATGGTAGCACGACGTTGACGACCGGCATTCTTGAACATAAATTGATAGGTAATATTGGCCATACGAGCAGAAGTCTTTGAAGTCCATTCTGTCTTGATCCATCCATTGACCAACTCCAAGAGCTGTGATACTTGATTCAAACAGTTGGTCTTCATTTCAGTAATGCTCTGACGAGGCACACGTGAGAAAGTAAAGATCAATGCATTGTCGATTTCATTCAATTGCTTCTGGAGATCCAAGAGTTCTTTGATGTATTGCGTTTTGGTCTCGTCTGTTGGGACATTCTTTTGGTCGTGTGAGTTGACACGAGCATAAAGCTTGTTGAGTGTAATATGGTAACGAGCGAGATTACGGAGAACCAATGCATCTTGGGTTTGAGCAACAAGAGTTGGTGTCAATGTAATTGAAAATCTCTTGTTTTCCAATTGCAAAGTGAGCTTTACAGGCTTTTCAATTTGCTCTGCAATTCCAGTAACAGATAAACTAACGTCGCAGATGCCATCAGTGTCAAAGATCAACTTCATTGGGAGAGTGGAGGCACCATTTTCAAGGAATCGAAGGCCGCTGCCAGTGTTGTCAGGATCCAAAATGATGTTAGACTCGAATGTGTCTCCAGTTGTGAAAACCCACTTGAATATAAAGTTGAGCTTGTCGTGCAATGCGTGTGGGCCGTCAGATGGCTCAGCATACTGGTAGATTCCAGGACGTGATCCCAAAAGACGACGAATTCCATCTAAATCGGAGAATCTGGAGTTCTCAGTGAAACCCATGGTATGGGTGGTGATCGTGGAGCAAACCGATGGTTTTGATCAACTGCTGCAAATTATTGAAAGCTGCACGATGATCACGAACAGTAGTGTGGGAACCATCTGTGAGCAATACCATAGAGACATCGGTCTTGGGGTCGTAGTAGAGGTCGGACTTGAATGCGGTGCCCTTTCGGAAGTACTGACGGAGGATATCTCCGACCAAACTAAACAATGCAGCAAAACAAGTCTTACCAGAGGCACGCTCATTCATCAATAACTCACGATAGTTTTCAGTGGTCCATGGCAAACGAAAGGCAGTGTTGTTGAAGAAGACCAACTCCAAAATCACCTCGTTTGGCTGATTAAGCACGTTTGTAAAGAGATATTGCAAAGCGGTTTGGACCTGATTCCACACGTGTCTCATGGATCCAGACTTATCGACCATGACGATCAAAAGAAGCTTTCTTTCTATGTCGGGTGGAGGCACTTGTAATTGCAACTTCAAAGTACCTTCCAAAACTTTGGAATCATTGAAGTCTGCAAACTCGATGCTCCCATCGGAAATCATAGAATTTTTAGTGGTGGAAGTGTTGGTGTTATTTTTTAAAGTAGTTTGCTGCTCTTCTACCAATGGAGTATTCAAATTGATTGAATCAACACTTGGCAAAGGAGTTTCTCTATTAAAAGCAGTGTTTAAAGGTGGAGGTGGTTCCATTGTTATTATAATAATATATATTAATTATTTATATACAATAAAATACAATTTTTATTAGAAGAAGTAAGTCTTAGAATATATTCTTTTGCTAACTTATCATTTATAATATACTATAAAAACACTATATATAATTATTAATTATTAGTATTTGCTTAAACAAGATTGATTGTCATGCATAAATTTGAGATTTGGTGGTTGATCCTTTTTATCATCAAAAATTAAAACAAAACCCATTCCAATTTATTTTTGAGAATTCTCTCGTTGTCCTTATCATTCCAAGCTAAGATGAAGTTTTTGTATTTTTATTTTTTTATTGCTCAAAACAACTTTTGCACTTATTTAATCAAGAATGGAAATATGAGATATAATTAAACAAAAAATATTTGATTTTTCATCATTTCTATCAAAATTAATAATATACTTCCTATCTTTTATTAAACCAAGTTTGTTTTAGGTTGTGAAATCTAGTTTTTTGAATTTCAAACTAAATCAAAACATGAATGATTGTTTTTTCTCAAACCTCATTCTCCCAGTTCATTATTCTTGCTACTTGAATTGTTTTATCATTGAGCAATCAAGGAAAGAACTAAATGATGTGACTTGAAAAACAAAATATTTAATTTTTTGTTTTGAAGGTACTTAATATTTAGAGATTGGGAACAATTCAAGACCTGTATTTTTGCTATAATATCTTTGAAATGTTGATTTTAACTTTTGATCAATGATATCATATTTCAAGATGGTTAATCCTATCAACTACTGGCATTGTTGACATTTTTTAAATTGTTACTCGCATAAGTTTTTTAGATATTAGTGAATTAATAAAGGGTATGCCAGATGAAAAGTGTGTTGAGGATGGGGATATTGATGCTGTTGATGGTGTATTAGTGGTGAGTTGGAGCATCTAGACTATTTACCATCCCACCATGGATCTTGGATGAGTCACTCTCCTCTCAAAGTGAAGCTGTCATTAAAGCCGAGTAAACTAGAGACCAATCCTTTGAGCAAATTCAAAGAATGAGTGTAAAGAAGACACAAGAAGAATTCAATCCAAGAAAGAATACATCTTTTAAAGTTTAAATAAAAGAATTGTATATAAACCAAAAATTTTGTAAATAATTCCAAAAAGTGTTCGCAGCAACACTACTTATGTCAATAGTAATATTAATAATAATGAATTTACAATATCAAATTTATATGTTTTTAATTCTATTTGTTTTTCTGTAAAAAACAAAGTTTAGGATTAATATAATGGAAGGAAGCCAACCTGTTGGTACTATCACTACTACTGATGTTATATCAAAACCTACAGAGCAAAACTCTGCTCAAATATAGAAAGGAAATCATTAAAAATTGTTATTTATTTTTTTAGAACTTCTAATAAACTGTTTTAAAATAATTATTGACTCTAAAGAGAGTGGATACATTTAAATTTGTATATATTGGATCTTTTGATTATTTCCAGGCTCGGTATGATGTATTGACTAAAGTTCAAGTTATATCGAACAAGTAATTTCGAGACAACTGATGATTCCAATTGGTGCACATCACTGCAGATGTTGTTGTTTAAGTTAGGGACTGATTACAAATTGAATCATCAAAAAAATCTTTAAATCTGATTTAATGGGTTTTTTGTTTTTTTGACATCTGTTATATCATTCTTGATTGCGCCAAGTGAGACTTTCTGGACTCATCTGAACCCTATGAGCAATCAACTTAGTACTCAATGACGTCAATGGCTCTTTAATTGACTTTTGTGTAAAGATATTAGATACAGCAGGAGTTTTCTGGCAATGTTGCAAATGTTGCTGGTGCACTTGGTTATGGGCAACAAAGGAGAAAGAAACAAAAAGGTGGTAAATCATATAGAGTGAATCGAGGAGAACGAAAACAACAAAAACATTTGTCAATCAAAATTATTTATAAAATTTGTTAAACAAGGAATATATAAAAAACAAAAGTTAAAAAAACCAAATTTCTACTTCTTTTTAATTGTTTCTATTCTAAATATAAAAAGTATTGTATTTATTACTTTTGAATTTATTTAATGTCAACATTTGATGGAGAATATGAAGAAAATGTGTCTTTACAACCTCCTCTCAAGAAGGTAGCGGTACAAGTCAACCATGTAGTTCACAAAGAAAAAACCTATCAAGAAGAAATCAATGAAATTAGAGGTTGGTCAAGAAAGATTGATTTTATCAAAGAGGTATGTTTCACATTAATTATACTAATTTAGTAATTCTAATGAGTCTTATAGAAAGGATTTCTCCCTAAGGATGGAATTGTTTTGGACTCAAAAATCTCTTTCAAAGATTTCTGGAAAAGAAGAAAAGATGGAGAGAATAGAGAAAGACTTCATTACATCAATGGAAAAGTAATGATATTTGAAGTACCAGTATATATGGCCCATGAAGTTTGTGGTGGAAACATGGTTAGTCAGATTTGTGATTCTATTACAGTTGCTGGACATGGGGGAGACTTTACACCAACACCATCTCCTTCGACTTTGATAAGCAACAATCAATCTATGGAACCTGACCTGACATTGTGGACTCATCTTCGGCCAGATGTTCCAAATGAACAATCAATGAATGGAGTTGGAACTCCTTACCCCCCTTTTATCCTCTTAACAGGAAAGTCACAATCACTGGACAATTTACATACTAATTGCCAATGTACCTTTCAGCACGGACATCTATTAGGATTGTTGTTGGAATTAAAATCTTTAACAGAAGATTGATTGATCAAACATTTGCTATGCTTGTAATGGTATACCTCCGTGGTCAACATCAAATTCAAGGAGCAGGTACAGAAAGACCCCACACTATTATTTCATTTGGAACGGCACCTCTAGACCATGCTCACACAATTCCAACAATCAATGGACTATTGACACCAGAGGTTAATTGGCGAGGAGTTGGTCAAGCAGGTGATCCTGAATGTAATGGACCTGGACTTCCTTTGTATCAACTCCAAATACCATTAGCAGAGCTTTATAATGGTGTACCAGCTGGGCCACCACCTGAATTGCCAGCAAACATCAATGTAGACCTTTTTAGTATTCAACAAAAAGTGAATCGAGTTCACCAATAGTTTTCTAAAAAGTTATCAATAAAAACTTATTTACTTATTTTTTTGGAATTTTAAAATCATATGTATATTCTATTCAATTAATTAAATTAAAACAGAAATACACTAACAAAATTTTAATAAAAATAACTCTTAGTTCTCTTTAAAAACGACCAATTCTAATTTTATTATAAATAAAGAACTGGTGAATTATTCAAGTTAGTTCATGCTCAATTCTATTTATTTCATTTCAACTTTGAATTTGGTGTCAGCTGTTGGGGCTGCTGTCCAGCGGCAGTTGAACGTGCTTGATAGTTGGATTCGTCCATCTTCTCCCAATGGTAGATAGAGTCTCGCAACCAAGCAAAGTGTACGACTTTAATTCCAGACTTCATAGCTTGCATCACTTTGGAGGTTCCTTCTTTGATATAAATGAGATGAGTGGTATTTTCGGTAATATCCATCTGAACTTTGGCACCGAATGATTCTGTGAGCTGAACTATTCTTGTAGTTACAAGTTTAGCTGCGTCAATCTGCTTTGGAAAAATTCCACTGAACACGATGTTACAATCCATGAGAACGCTCTGCCTAATCTCCTTCATTACGTCTCTGGATTGGCATAGATTGTCATCTTGGCCTGCAATCTGCTGTTTGCCTGTGCTCTGTATCTCCTGAATTCTCGACATGTATTCGCACTGGATGATTTTCAGAAGACGTGAGAAGATCTCCAAGTATGGAATGGATGGATCGAGCTTGGGGAAGTAGTATTGCTTTGTCAAATCTTGGATGGAGAATGGATAGTGGTATGTTGTTATTTTAGAGTGCTCAGTGTCCTTGCTGAAATGTATAAATCTTTCAACCATAATCAAATTATCTCTAAATTGTCTCCCTATAATAATATTTAAATATTAGTCCAATTTGTTCTTCTCATTCCGATATTTGGCATGCCCATCTAACAGCACAAATTACATACAGATATCTTCACGGTCATCAATAACAACGATAGATTCTGTCGAGTCAAATTTGAATATACTTGAAAAGTTGGAAGGTGTGAATAGTGAATAAGGTCGATTCATTTGTTGCTTTGGTATATTGTCGCCAAACGACTCGATGCTGATGATATTTTTAAACAGTGTTTTGCTTGGGTCGATCAATGATACCATCTTATTTACATCTGTTGATTTGCCATTCAATCAATCGCTGTATTAGTAGTGTATTTAGAGCATATGGGTCAATGATGGATGGGTTGCAACTTACAAGATTTACGATTAAGTGAAAATAGAGTGATATTGAATAGGGGATAGAGCGTCTTTAAGAATGTAATTGTATATGGCCTGATCTTAACATAGTGAACTATGTTGTCGATTTCACAATGTATCACATCATTCTTTTCTTTTGGATCAACAATGTCTTGTTCTGTTTTGTATTGGTTAGTTAGTTTCAAGTTAGAGTTGATCCAAAGTATAGATATAGGTACCTTTGATTGTATGTATTAAAATATGGTCAATATCGATAACCAAGTTCATTTTATATTCGTTCTTGACCAGTTCTCCAATTTCTATTTCTTTGCCTACCCACTCCGATGTTGAATATGTTGTATTTGCTGTGTTGGTTGCTGGCGGGACCACGTATTGTGAGTGTAAGTTATTTGTTTGTTGTTGCTGTTGTTGTTGTTGTTCGTTTGACTTGTTATTTACATGATTATTGGTATGATTGGTGCTGTCTGTAGATTTGATTGGATTAGCAGGGTTTGCTGCTTGTATTGTGGGATTTGTTGTTGAAATGGTTGGCGAAATCGATTGCTCTGGTGTTGACAATGGTGAAGCTGTGCTTATGATGTTGTTGACACTTGGAAGCACAGGTGATGGTGCAGGTGAAACTGATTGTATATTGATTGGTGTTGTATTGGCAGATGTATCACTACTGTTTGTTGGTTGCTGCAATGTAGATGTCGATGTCGATAATGTTGTTGCTGCTGCTGATACTGTTGCTGCTGCTACTGAAGTTGGGTTGGATGATGATGATGAGTTTAGAGTTGGAGGTGGTTGGTAGTGAGGTGATTGTTGCTGTAACGCTTTATCAATGAGAGGCTGTTGCGGTTGTTGTGGTATATGTGGATGTGGATGTGGCTGTGGATGCATTGGAGGATGAGAGGGTGTGGTCCACGATGATCATAGTGGTGTTGATTCGATGGTCCACGGTGGTCATAGTGGTGTTGATGAGGCGGTCCACGATGGTCGAAATGACGGTGATGTGGAGGTGGTGGGTGTTGGTAGTAACCTCCATGGCCATTAAATCCGAAATCATGATGTCTCTGAGAGAAATGGTCGTTTCTTGGGTGGTCAAAGTGACGATGGAGTGGAGGTGGTGGAGGGACATGTGGGTGTTGATAGCTATGGTTGTAATTATTGTATCCACCATTGTTATGTGGTGGAGGTGGCGTTGGATATTGGCTATTATGTCCATGATGGTTGCCAAAACCATTGGGCATAATATTACCATTGATATTACTACTAATATTGGCTTCATGTTGTTGAAACCAAATTGAATCTTTGGTTGTTGTGGTGGATGTTGTTGAAACAACACTGTTGCTGGTGCTACTGGTAGTGTTGCGACTGCAGGTGGTGGAGGAGGTGGAGGTTGTACATTTAGCACTGTCGATGATGAAATAGGTGGTGGAGGAGGTGGAACTGATGCCGCAGTTTCCGCTGAAGTTTTTAATGCTGTGCTATTTTCTGCTATGATTTTCTTGGTGGCCGTTGTTGCTGTGGCCGTTGTTGAAGCTGAAGTCGATTTATCAGGATTCGATGTGATCTCTTTAGCTTTTTGAAATGCTGTGCTTTGGCGATCTTGATCTCGATCTTGAGTTACTCCTGTCGCTGTTAGGGTAACTGGTGGATCTTGATCTTGAGCGAGACGATCTACTCCAACTACGACTTCTTGATCTGCTTCGATTCGATCTTCTAGATGCTGTGGATCTACGGTGCTGAGTAGGTGATCTTGACTGTGATCTGCTGTGACTGCGACTTGATCGACTCCAACTACGACTCCTTGATCTCGAGTGATTTAGTCTTCTGTAGCCTCTACTTGAGTGTCTGCTGTGACTGCGACTGCGACTTCGACTATCATATGAGGATCTTCTATAACTTCTGCTTCTACTTCTACTTCTACTTATGCTTCTGCTGCTGTGTCTTCTCTTGTATGTTCTCCTATCGCGTGATCTCGAGCGAGACCGACTCCAACTTTGGTCTCTTCCTCGCTTCTCCTTGAGCTTTTCATAGTCACGTAGCGATGCAAGAAAGTCGTCTTCCTTGTCTTCGACCTTGTCGTTTGCATATGGGACGTAGAGACGGCCACCTACAACTGATGTGTAGGGTGTGGTCGATGCGTGTGGATCGACGATGAGCGATGCGCCAGCGCCATACATAATCTGTTCCGGTGCAACTACTGGATGTTGATGATAGTTTGGCAGGTGGTCGTCCTCATCATCCGATGGCAAGGCAGAGACTTGAATCGAGCCATATGAAGAGTGCAGAGCTGTAGAATCATGTACATGAATATATTCTTCATCGTGTTCGACCACATCCATCATATGATGGATATCGATCTCGCTATGATCCAAGTGCTCCATAAGCGGAGAAGAAATGACAACCGGTGTTGAAGTATCTATATATTGAGGCTCCTCTATTTTTAGGAGTGGTTCTCCGCCCAGCTCCAATATACCACCATCTTCGATTTCACCATCTTCCACATCTTCTTCCAATGTTGTCTCCATCACTACTACACTATCGCTTATCTGTGTAGTAGTTATTTCCGCTTCTCTTTCTGTTGTTGTTGTTGTTGTTGTTGTTGTTGTTGTTGTTGTTTTTTGTTCAAGTGTATCTAATTCCCCCATTGTCAAAATTATCACATGTACTCATTCTTCTTCCTCTTGGAATGTTTCAATTCAAAAATCTATTTATCTATCTATATCTTCTTCAACTTCTAACTAACTAACTTTGTATCCTGGATTTTTCGGGTATTAATAGTTGTTGTTGTTGTTGTAGTTCTTGTTGTTATTCCTGAGATGTATTAGTTGTTGTTATTGGAGGTTGTTAGTTGTTGCAAGTTGAAATGGTACAAGTGTTAGTTGCAGAGAAGACGAGGAGACTGACTGACTGGTATAATTAAGTATTGAGTAAATAGTAAATTGGACTGCACAGTTGGGAATAGCCTATTATCGACTCACAACAAATTACTAAATTTTGTTTATTATTTTGTCGTTTATTGTTATCGACGAATGAAATTATTTTAATTTTTTTCTCATTTTTTTTTAAGTTTTTATTGACACCTTGTGTAAGTGCCAAGTTAGTTTAACCACGACCCGACAATAGATATATTATATTATATTTATGATGTACAACCTAGTTGGTAACAGTGGCAATCATAAGATCAAACACACTGGCTGTCATGACATCACCTCCTGCCCCAGCGAACAAACTGTATATGATTGGATTGTTTTTATTTGTTTTAAATTTAACCGATCGGTCGGACACATAAGTGACATGATAATCATAATTGATTAGACAGATTGGAAATGGATCAATTTAGTCAAACTAAATTCTTCTTAAATGGCTCAACTAATTGGACAAGCTGTTGATACTGGGTGGAATTGTCAATGTCCACACCGGTCTTTTGGATCAGTTGACCGTATTTCGTGACATCCAAGTAGAGTTGAAGTGACATCTTGTCAAAGTCTGTGTTGTTGGCGGGTGGAGTTGCTGTGTTTGTTGCTGAACTTGTAGTTGTCTTTTTCTTGAGTTTGTTGAGAATCTCATCTGCTTTGCTAAAGGAAGAGAGCACTCCATTTGCATTCTCTAAGAACTTCTCGCTTATTGGCATGAATATCTCGGTTGACCATTGAAGTTTGTAAGCCGATGGAATGGACATGGCTTTGTTCGTTAAGAATGATTCAAATGGATTGACTAGTAATTGTACATAGGTTGATGGTTTTGTTGGAATCTATATGATGATGATTAAAGTATTAAAGTTAGCATGCCCATTCTGATGAGATTTTGGCGACTCAATCGATCTAAAGATAGTTACTGGTTTGTTTGTTAATCTGTAGGTTGTTGTTAAAGAGTTGATAAATGACAAGCCTTCTGAGCACTTTGAGGTGAAGTGTCCAATGATTATCTTTGAGATTCTTTCTAACATTGACTCAAGTGACTTTATACATTCGCCTAGTGAATCGTCAATAAGCTTCTCAATCTCCTTGAGTGGATTATTAATTGCTTTGACTATCATTGGCTTAAATTCATTTTTGATCTAAATTCAAACAACAGCAATGATGGTCAGTTATGTAAGGTACCTCTTGTTTGCTGGATATGGTGTGTCTTGATGTAGTTACCCTTTCGATTAGCTTTACAATATCTGAAAATATATATATACAAGATTCTCCTGTGGTGTATACTTGCTGATTGACTTTTGGTCGGGGGATAGCGATGATGTGTTGGTCTTGTTGGTGTTGGCTGTTGGCGAATTGGTGATTGGGTTGTTTATATTAGGATTGGCTGTTGGAGACGATAATGTAGGAGAGGTGGCTGCGGTGGATAGTTTGTAAGTGTTGGGCGATTCAATCTGTTGGATTGCCTCTAATATATAGTATTCGTATCGCTGTATGAGTTGGAGAAACAGTCTGAAGAACTTTGAGCTCAGGTCGTAGATGAAAATGTTGGGAGCCCAGCACTGAGTGGCGTAAGCGCATAGCGCAGTTGTCTGTGCAAAATGAATTGATTATGCTCAACCTGTGGATTTTGAAGATTGGCAATGGTGGTCAAAGCATGTGGTCTGCGAGAGAGAACGCTCAAATTGCTGGGCAATCTCAGAATATCGAAGCTGGAAGTAGATTTGCAAAGTTCCAACGCTTGAAGAAGTTAGCGTAGCTCGGAGAGATACGCAACTCATGCAGCTGCTCCACGTTATCAAACATGCTCTCTTCGAGCGACGCAATGAATTGGCAACTGAGTGAAAAAGTCTTAAAAGAAGAGATCCGGTATACCTGTGGCATAGATTGGCTTCAACAAAGCAAACTGCTCCTCCAACTCTGGCATCAAAGATTCACTTACAAAGTTATATCTACTCGATACAAACAACTCATTAACTTTTAGGCATAGGTTGATAAATGAGCTGTAGAAGAAGAAGAACGAGAACAAGAAGAGTAGTTAGATGAGGTGATCTCTCATTCAATCAATCTGGAAAAGCAATGATACATACGAACATTCAACATTCAAGAATGATTTGATTTTGCTGATAGATATTGACCAATCCATCACAAGATCCTTTGTTGTTGGCCTCAAGATTCTTTATATTAATAATCTGTACATAGGTATTAGTGAGCTGTACGATAGGATGTTCAAGCGTATGAATGTGTAACAATACTCACTGACGAAAGATGAGGCTTGACAATGGTCTTTCTAAATATTTTATAAGGACATGCTAGCTTCTTGATAACTTGGTACAACTTGAGACAATTGAATAGTATATCGATGATTGTAGGTTGTACTACATCGCTATCTACTTTGATGATAGATCTGAGTGTTTCTGTGAAGATAGGTTCAATCTTTAGTTCTATTTGATTCGATAGCTCGACTAATTTCTTTAGCAAATGGTTAGTAATTATAGATGAATTCGATATTATACAAGAGAAATGATAGTTACCAAGTTGAGTTGCTGGAATATCTTTAATTTCGATTCTTCAGCTGAGAGAGTCAATAGTTGATTTTGAATCTGGTAGAATGAATTGGATATACGTTCAATGACCAGATCAAGAGTAAGCGTTGTTGTATTCTTTGTTGTTGCTGAAGACTTTGTTTCGGCTGCTGCTGTTGTTGTAGTTGGTGGCGATAGTAATATCTCATTTTGATTGCTATTTATTGGTTGTTGTAAGAGGTTGCCCGGTATTACTAAATAGAGTCAATTGGTCAAATAGATTATGTATATGTGTGATTGACTCTGATATTGATATGTACAGCTGAAGCAGCTGCTTGGTGTGATCTATCTGCTTCTTTTCTCTCAGCTTGTCTTCTACACATTTCTCTAACCTTGTGAATATCACCTTTGAATGTCTATGGTTGTCAAAAACAACGGTATCAATGTAATGTAATGAATGGTTAATATCGAGCAACAAACGATCAACATCAATATAACATACAGTGATCTCGGACTTGATGGATGAGAGTGTGTCATTGAACTCATTGAGGACCACGTCAATACCAACGAGTGAAGACGACAGCGAGAAGAACGAGTGGTACTCTCTGCTGATGAGCTCGACCAACTCAGAGTCGAGGCACTTTGAGTATTCCCTCAGATCCTTTTGTACGCTCTCGAGTGGCACACGCTTTCGACAGTCAGCAATGAACTGGTCGACCTTGAATGCATCGGAGGTGAACACCTCTTTACTGAAGCAAAGCGGATTGTACTGGCCACCGATGATGGTTGGTTGCTGGTATCCACTGGCGCCAATGCTGCCACCGCTACTATTTAAGCTACTATCAAAACTGTAGTTTCTATTCATATTTATCTCATTGTTATCTTTATTGATAACTATATTAGATGAGGGTCAGGGGAATGAATGAAAAATGCTCAAGTGAGCACTTCAATATGTCAACAACACAAAAAACCAAAATAGTGAGTCTGTGTGTGAAGATTGAGTTTGGCAGGATGCAAATCAGATGATCAGTTGCATAAATCATTCAGTCAATAAACAACAAACAATAACAACAATAGTAATACAACAATGGTTAGATTAGCAGTATCAATCTTTGCAGAGACAGAAGAAGTCAAGAATATCTATCCAGAAGCTGGCAAAATATGGTTCTTCAAGTTGAAGTGCTCAAACTGTTTGGTTGTCACCGACAATCATATCGGTATTGACCCAGAGGAACAAATAGAACAAAGAAAAGACACTGTTAATCTATTAAGTATGATTTTAAATGATGATACTGATTATCAATCAATATGAATGCTTTTGATGAGTGAGACTGATTTGGGGTGGTTGATTGTATTTGATGACAATACCTGTTTTGGAGGTGTACATAAAGCTTTACACTAACTTTGGTTTGATGCGCTACTAGTTAAATGTAAAAACTGTGGACGTGAAAACAGTGTCGTATTTGAAGACAATGTCCCATCTTTAAAGGATAGAGAATGTGAAAGCGAACAAAAAAATGGTCGTTGCCCACTTTGACTGCAGAGGTGTAGAACTTGAAGAATTTGATCCAAGAGTAAGTTTTCCAACCTCACAACGATAACCTTGCCTCTGAATGAACTAACGAAATCAATTATTCTAGGATGGTTGGGCTGTAGTATCATCTTCAGGTAAAACTTTTCACAACGTAGATTTAGAGTAAGTCAATCATTTTCTTATTATTATTGCAATCAATAATAATAGTAATAATAATAATAATAACACCCATCATTAACAATATTTATTTATTATATATTTATTATAGGGTTGACTGGGCAGAGTACGATGAGAGTTCCTCACTTTCAATGAGTATGTACCATATCGTAAACAGGCTTTCGAAACCACTGATTCAGAGATTGGTTCCAACAGTAACTAACATGATCACTTTGATCTAATTTAGGTATTTTGAATTTACAATCAGAGATTGTCAAGATTAAATAAATAAATAAGCTATTCATTCCTTGCAAGGAACTCAACATTATTCATTCATGCATTGGAAATTTATTCTACGAAATATTGCCAAAATATGCTAGGCAATGCAATCTCTGTGGCATACATGGTTGACCCAAAACCGGTCTTGTGCCATCTTTTTTTTTTAGAAGATTCGATGGATAATCCACCAATCTATGTACTATTTACGAGTTCCCGAATATTCTTCGAGTTAAGATTGGTGGTAGTGGATTTGGGTTGATTTCATTTTGATCTGCTAATATTGATAGGCTTTGATGGACAAATCATGTGTGCTCACCATTTTTGCACAAGAATCTAAAGGTTAGTTTAGAGCAATCTAACAGATTGTGCAATATAAATTCGACCAGAGTTAGGAGAGTGGCAATAAAGTACCACAAATTGGATGAATCAATAGGTGTGGCAAATTTTTTTTTGGTGAGGCAATCATAATCAACTATCACAGCCATAACTATTGATGAAGGATGGCTGGTCCCCAGGCTAGAGTTTAAGTGAGTGTTCAACAGTGATGCAGAGATTTTTATACAATCATGATCAAAAAGTGCCATTGCCAAATTCAAAGGGAAAAGATCAAAAAAAGCACAGCAACTTGCTCAGAAAAGGTTGTTTAAACAAGGTCTCTTGTTTGTTGGGTGTGTGTTGTTTTTTGAAATATTTGCACTATTTTTTCATTTTATTAAAGTGTGTGTTGTTGTTGGTGTTTGTCGTCGATGTTTAATAACATGGTTGTGGTACTTTTTTGTTTGTGGTGATGTGTTGTTGTTGTTGTTGTTGTTGCTGTTGTTGTGTTGTTTGTTGTTATCACACACACATATCCATATTCAAACAACCCGCTACTCAACTCTGCGCTTCCACTCAACTTAACAAGCTAACAAACCAAACCAAACAACAACCAAAATGCCAACACCAACATAAACAACACTTCATTTACCTTACCATTTATTAAATTCATATTCAAGATAGATATGTTAATAACATATTTATTTGAAAAGAAATAATCATCATCTCAACAAGAACAGCAATAACAGCAATAACAATACCAACAAACACCAAGCTCACCACCACTACCACCAACAACAACAATAGCAAATAGCAGAAGTAGTAAAAGTTGAAAATAACAACCAAATAACAACAGAAGCAATAGCAATATCTATAAAAATCAATTTTAATAGTCATCATTTCATATCATATTTATAGATTGTACAATTTAAATTTGAACTGGTAATAATAATAATAATAAATATATAAATATATAAATAGTACTTTAAATTATATTATAATTATTTCTTATTTTAATTTATTATTTATATAATCATTATTATTTTTAGAAAAATAATTATTATTATAATTATAGGATATTCTTTATAATTAAATTATAAAGGATGTTATGGACCTTAATTGTTTAATTAAACCAACCATTGTAAATCATCATCAAAATAATAATAATAGTAATAGTAATAATAATAATAGCAATACTAATAATAATAATAACACAAATAATCATAGCAATCACAATCATAAAAAATATCAAAATCAGTATCAACAACATTTAGATACAGAACCAAATGTAACACCAGGGAATAATTCAAAATTTCCTACGATTATATCCATTTCTCCAATACCAAGTTCGGCCCCATCTATGACACATAAATCCAATAATAGTATTAATCACCATTTACAACAACAACAGCACCATCAACATTTAAATCATAACAATCACAACCATCACCAAAATAATCATCAAATTCAAATACCGCCTCACCATAATACTAGTAATAATAATAATAATAATAACAATTTAAACTATCAATACTATAGCCATCATAGCCATAGTACTCACCATGGCCAAAGTCATAATGCCACATTGTCAATTTCACCAACCCCATATTATATAATACACTATAAACACTTTATAAGTAAAGTTTCACTGGAAGGTCTAAATGATTTCTTAGATTTAAAAGATAGAATCAATGAAATACTTTATTTAACTTCACCTTCATATTTAATCAATATATTTTACATTGAGGACGACAATAGTAATAAAAGTATACAAATAGATCCGGTAATGTCATTATTTGAGAATCACACTGATCTACGATTTCCAACGGGAACTCATTTTTATATAGATATTTCAGGTATGTCCATATCCATTCATCAACAATTATACACTAATAAATGTAATATTTTATTTTAGTTCCAGTAGGGGACAAAAGAGTCCTAAGCGATGTCGAAATAGAGAACCAGTATTTAAAAAATAAAAATAAGAAATTGAAAAAGAGATTGGAAGACAAGCAAAGAGAATTAGAATCAACAAATGATGTATGTATTCCAACAATTTCACAAATTGGAATCAAAAACTAATGTAATATGTTTCAATTCTAGAAGCTTAGATTATTTCACAGCTCACTGTACTTTGGGTTGAGAGGTGGAGAACAACAATTTAATGGAAATAATAGCAGTGGCTCAGTAGGAAACAGCCATTCAAATTCACATCCCATTGGTGGAACTCTTTTAGAATATTCGAATTTCAATGATGATGATATCTTTGAACTTAACAACTCTGGTGGAGTGCCCACTCACGTTAGTACAAAATCACACCCGCAGCAGCAACAGCAACTAGTCATACAGTCTAATTCTTCATCCTCTTCCTCACAGTATTGGAAGACACCGAGCAATAATCCATCACCTCTTCTTTCGTCTTCGTCATCGCCTTCCTCTAGTACAGGAATTTCGCCAAGTAGCTCTAGCAACTCTACAAACATCAACAATTTTCTTAATTTTCCCTTCGAATCTGATAAGATATATCCATGTAAAATAGATAAATGCAAATGTGCAAATTGGCAAAATCCATACCCAGGTCGAAAGACCTGTGGCAGACGAGGATGCTCTCACTCACTACTGAACCACATTCACTAGCCTCGCATCTTGTCGGAGCCTCCTATCCTAGAAGCCAACTGTCATACCACTATAATAAATGAATCATTCTTTATATGTCGTGTATAAAGACATAAACAACACACAAAAACACAAAAGTCTCACTATATATTCAAGTGACTTGATTTGACAAAAGACTTTTAATTTTTTTTTTTCTTTTGTTTTTTTCGTTGTGCCCACACTGAATCAATCAGATCATTTTTATGATCATTTTTCACTCTTTTTTTTTTTGATTTTATTATCATTTATTTGTTGTTGTTTTTCATTCATTGTTATTTTAATATATATATATATCGATAATCAATCAATACAGGTTCAGTCATGTTTGGTAGATCATTATCAAGATTTGTTGTATCTTCTGCAAATGTATGCTACTAGAATTCAACTACTACTTTAGTGAGCTGGCAATAGAGGAAGTGAAGATTATGCATAAGTGTCCAACAACATCATGGATGCAGCCATCAATATGATTGATTGACTACTTCTACCTCTTCCACTAAAGAACAGAATGAAAGAATGAACAGAATGAATGATATTAATATATCCCATTCTACTATTACTACTACTTTAGCTTTTGCAAAAGAAATCAAACTTTGTTGTTCATAAGAATGCTACTTTGATTAACAGATCATATATCATGAATAATATGAGTGTTGGTTGTAGATTGTTTGGATCAGCAGCACCAAAGACACCAGCAGCAGATCACCACGATCACGATCATGACCACGACGATGACGAACACGACGATCACCACCACGAACATGAAGAGCCAGTCGACCCACAAACATGGATGGTCGAAAACCCAAATACATACGAATTAAGAGATGATCGTAGGTTTGATAATTTAGAAGAAGTGATCATGATCACTACAACATACATAGCAGTGCAGATTAACTTACAAACTATTCAATCACAACAATACAACAGACCCAGGTTATCCATACTCAACCTTGGTCGATGAAACATTACCAAAGTTCTCCCTCGAGGAAGTTGCTAGACACAACAAGAGAGAGGATTGCTGGATTATTATACATGGTAAAGTTTACAATGTCACCTCATACATTGACTCTCACCCAGGAGGTGATGTAATTTTAGCCGTAAGTATCTGAACTGGCGCTGTCCGCGTCCACCCATCAATCAATCAATCCATCAATCAATTGATCAATCGATTCTAACTTCCTGTTCAAACTATTCAGCACGCCGGTAGAGACTCATCTACTATTTTCGACAGATCACCAATGACATCAAATGCTTGGGTTATTATGAAGGATTATCTCATTGGATATTGCCCACACATTACTAGATACGATGGTTTCAACAGATCAAATCGTAAAGGATCACACTACCTCACCGACTATGAAGTTTAAATCAATATTAATAACAGCAATACAAAACAAAACATTAAATGACACGATAAGAGATTAGATTAGATTAGATTGGTTCCAAAGTTTTAGAGAACATTGTCGACTCAACATCAAAATCACCAAAACATGATCAACAACCATAATTATATAACAAAAAAAAAAGAAGAAAAAAAAATAATGTTTTTCTTGTAAACATTTAAATTTAAAATAAAATACTATTACTATTATTATTATATACATGCTACAATAAATAAATATCAATTTACACATCATGTTATTTAAAGTAACCAGGAGTAATTTAATTTGAAGGTGAGGATTACTTGTTTATCCCTCTTCACATTCGTCATCATACACCCAACCATCTACCACAACAACAATAAAATAAAAATAAATAAATAAATAAAAATTATTCAAATCGAAAAAAAAAAAGATGTCTATGAAAAAAAATTAGGTGTGTTCAACAAAGTAGTAGTTTTTGTTTGGCAATTCACCCGCTATTTCATTTCATCACCACCGCTTTCTTTGATTGTATACAGACAGAATACAACAGCAGCATCATTATCATTATTAATATTAGTAGCGCTTGTCAATCAGTCGTTAGTTAGTCAATTAGTTCAGTCACTCGTCTGATCATAGTAAATAGAAGATGATGTTCTCCAGATCTGGTATGTTGCACTTGTCGTGGATTGATCAGTGAAGTCTTATTCAATTCGAATCAAACTAACCTCATTCGTCGTTTTGTTCGCATGATCTTGCGAATGTTGGCACAATTTACTTGCATTACTTCAGCATCCATGATGTCCAAGGCATCCAGAATGGCTATACATCAGAATCGTCCATTCATTACAATGGGAATCAATAATAATAGCAACATGAGATTTAGATCATTTTCAACTAAAAATGAAGAAACCAACACTAAAAACACTACATCTGAAAATACTACATCTGGCAATACCAATAACAGCAACACCAACAATACAAATAATCAAGAACAAACCCAAGGTCAAGGTCAAAGTCAACACCAACAACAATTCAATAAGGCAAAGGGAATCTTATCATCAATCACTGCCACTGTCATGGGTACATCAATCGTAGTAACTACAGCAGGTTATTTATGTATGGTCAAATACATCAATCATTCAATCAATCTGTCGATTTCATTTCATTTCATTCTCCAATCGACCAAAATCAATTCAATCGAGATTTAATTAATTCATTTAATTTGATCTAAATTATAGTGTATCAATACAAGAAAGGAATCACTGATGATGAGAGATACTACTTGTCAAGTGCTGAAAAGACAATTCTCACCAACTTTGCTGAACCATTCAGAGAATTCTTCGATAATCTTTTCAATAATCTAAGAGCCTATCCAATGTTTGAAATGGTAAGTAGTGATATAGATTGTTTTCGAATTGATACAGATTGAGCAATGAAACTCATTAGTTTAATGCTGGTTTAGTTCTTTGGTCCAGCTGAGCCACATCCAGTATTGCCACCACCATTACCAAAGGCTATGGGTGGAAAAGAATACACTCTCATCATTGATATCGGTGCTATCTCTGATGTTTCACAAAAGGATGTAAGTTGAAGTGCTAGTAACTTTAATCTATTGATTGTTTTTTGACTAATATTTAATTCCAATTCCAGAAATTCCCAGCTGTATACAAGAGAGCAGGTTTGGATTACTTCTTGACCCATCTCCTTCCATACTATGAGATCTATCTATTTCTCCTGATTTCCAAACTCCAGTATGTATAATAACAATATGTATAGCTATTGTAATAATTATTAATTATTTGAATACTACAGAAAACCGAACAAATCATCTTTAAATTGGATCCAGTTGGTGGATATTTTTCAGGTCAACTTTTCTTTGATTCTGGACTCAAGAAAAAAGGAAAGTTCACTGACAACATGCAAATAGTCAACAGAGAGGGATCTAAAGTTATTTTCATTGATGGTTCTCCAAACTATGAACACAGCAACGTTATCAACGTTTGGAAAGTTCAAACCAAACCAAAAAGATTCAACTTTGATCAAATTGTTGCCAGTTCTCACAGACATTGGTTCAAAGAAAGTCGATGATGTAAGATCAGAGATCAAAGTACTCCAAGATGAAACAAAGGATATGGCTTCTAAAATCGATGAATACATGGCCATGCATCCTCCAAAGCCAACCAGTTCCAAGAGAAAGTAAATATAAATTCGCATTAAATAAAGTCACATTATCTTTAATTCTCAAATCTGCACTCTTAATGATCTTTGATAACTTTGGCTTAAAATAATTATAAGAAACAAAGAGTTCATACATATATTAGTTTGCCTAAGAATCCATCAATCACTAAGTGTAAGGTATCTTCTAGTTAAATAGTTTTTCCAATCATATATAATCGTTTTAATTAGAGATGATTAAATTTAAATTATCTTTTCCCCATTAGTTTGTGACAAATTAGTCAAAGTGTGGTGTTCCAAAAGTATTCACATCAGAGGCTTTTTGATTGTGAAATTTTTGCACTAGATTTTGTCCAGTCATCATTCTAAATTTCATTCATAGGTTTTATTCAGTATTTAGATATATATAATATATTATTGTAGTTGCTGTTGGTTTTATTCTTATTCATATTGTTTGTTGTTGTAGTTATATAAATTGTAAATATAGTTAGTTATAGAAGAATGAGTCGTCCAGCTGCAGTAGAAGATGTATCCGATTTGATTTTATGAAATGAATAGACATCAGAATAAGGGTGGTTCAAACAGCAGACCGTTGAGTCTAAGAGATATAAAGAGATTGCCAATCGATATCAGTGGAAACACCCTCATGGACCCTGTAAATATACCCTCGAAATTCAAATTGTTCCAGGCCACCTCTGATGCTTGGCAATCTCTTTGCTTTTCGTTCAATATAATCTTGCCGATGGTGTGCGTATCTCTGGTCGCTCCATTGACTCACGTGTTAAGCTGAGCTACGACTTGCCAAACCACTCCACACACATCAAGTCATTCATCAGCAGCCGGTGAGAATGCACGTGGCGTTCGTGAGCACCAAATCGGATTCATGGTTCCCAATCTCTACTCAAGCTACAAGACACGCCTTGGATCCGTTGTCCAATTTGGCATTGGAACTGGTCTGAGAATGCGTGGAATATTCGTCACAGCAAATCAGAGTATCACCATTCGTCCACCCCAAGCTAACAGTGTTTGGACCTCTTGGATGGTGGCATATCAGCGCACCACTCAACAGAAACGCCGGTATTCTCCAGCTTAAACACCACATATTCTTCAACTTGCGTGGAGCCACCATGTTGTCGAGCTTGGAGCTTTCGAGCACCCGATTGGCACAGACCATCAATAGCTTACACCCAATCTCTCCTGAACAAAGAAGACTCATCTGCCAAATCAGTGGCAAATGCACCAAAATCAACAAGTTCACAGATTCAATATCACGACACCATTGAATACAAGATCGTACATGTAGCATCTGCAACCGAGTTGGGTGTGCGTCGAACCAGCAACAAACACGCATCTAAATGGGAGCTTCTCCTGGGACTGAAGCACAGGGTTGCCCACTCCATTTTCATTCAATGTCTATTTACACATACCATCGGAGAGAAGAACAGACTTTGCTCTAAGTTTAGGTTTTAGATTTATAAACGATAAGCACTTGCTATCAACAAGTAGACATCTAACCCAATAAAATAAGTTTAACAAAAGAATAGAGATATTGTAATAATAAACAAGCTTGTCTGATCATTGCTTTACTTTGATCTCATTTGAAAAAGTCTGAAATCTTAGAGTTCTGTTTCGGTGCAGCAAGCTTAGATTTGGCTTGCTTCTTCTTGCTGGAACTGCCGTCGATGTCAAAGATGATGGCAATGCAAACTGCTCCATTCTAGCATTGTAGATCAAGTTGGCGTCGTCAGCTACGGCAGTAGTTGTTTTGTCGACCTTGTCTACCATTGCTTCACGTAGCATGGTGCCCATTTATTCAGATATATATTCGCTCAGGAATTCCAAGGCCAATTTGAATCCACTGTTGCTTTGAGGTTGTAGTTGTTTGCTTTCAGCGTGGATGCACGATAGATGTTTGTATCGGATGACTCCAAGTATTCTGCAAGTGCTTCTCGCCTTGCATTTCAACCACAGCAGTAGCTTCTCATCACTTAGGCGATAGAGCTTGCTCGAGTAAAGTGTAGTATGGTCACATATCAAGTCTAAATGTTCATGAGTAAACTGAATATCCGCCAATTTCAATGCGCGACATGGTTGGTCACTTCCAATTGTGAAAACTCGATGTACTGCACCTTTGAATCATCAGATCCACTTAGCTTGAACTCTCGATTTCTCCAAGTAAGGTATGACTAAAACAAAGGGTCTATTGGACAGCACATATACAATGAGCCATCTGCACCGTGAAATAGTATCATTGGTTGTCAAACAATCAAAAAGGTCGAAGAGCCATTCAAACAAGCAACATCCATGTCTAACACTGTTGTTCATAACCAAGACGACGGTACATCTTTAAAATATTAATATCCATTACAATTTGATTAATCTTATCGACAATGTATCTTGATTCTACATCTTTAGATTATTCATTATGCTAAGTTAGTTACTGAATGAACAGATTCAGATTGGGAGGATCGATTCATTGGTTGACTTACTTGTCTTTGGATTTAAGGCTGAATATAATTGTTAAGCTAATCTTCATCCTCGGTTTCTTCGTCACTATTATCATTTGTCTTTTTACTTGTATTTGTTGTTGTTGTTGCTGTTGCTTTTGCTGCCCTGATAGTTTTGTACTTAGTTCAATGGTTATATACAATGAAAACTCTATCTTGATATGGAAGTTGGTTTAATGGAGGATCTGCTTTCAATTTAGGAGGTGGTTTCTTTGTAGTTTTTGTTACTCTCTTTCTCTTCTTGGAGCCACTATCATCTCTTTCCTCCTCCTCCTCTTCGTCCTCTACTTCTCTTGAGGATTGTCTTCATCCTGATCCTGTGTAACCTCGAATTCAAAATCATCTTCATTGAAGCTGTCCTCCAGTGAT
>RCNN01000249.1:0-26039 GCA_003667245.1 Heterostelium multicystogenum
GCCGCCGGCCCAGGAAGACTCCTGACCGACCGGGCCGAACGATCCAGCAACACAACCGCTTTGCCCTTGGGTCGCCAGGTTGAACGCCGTCAACAACCCGATTTACCCCACCACCCACAAACCACTACTTGCTGTTGCTTAGCCATTGTTTCGATCCAGCCGATAAAAAGAAAAAGGCACGCCCGGCGCCCAATCGTCCAGCTTCCTCATCAATTGCCCCCAGCACGCCTTGCGCGTCATATCAGGCGCGGCTCCCGGATTGCTTCGCGCACCGGTACTGCTCAGGCTGAAGGCGGCACAGGGATTTCGCCCGCCATCACCGAGTCAATTGCCGGCGTGGCAAGCAGAAACGAAATCCTGAGGGTTCAATGCAGGGGTGATTCTATAGCGATCATTGCCGGCGATGACGCCAGTCGCATCAATAAAAGTGCCGTTCCTCGCGTAATTAACGCTCAAGGTACTGTGCCTGCTGCTCACTCAGCAACCCGGCAATTTCCGCGCGATAGACCTTTTTCATATGGCTGAGATACCCGGGATAGGCGACGCCCGCCAGGAGTCCGACGATCGCCACGGCGATCAGTAATTCGATCAGGTGTAAGCCTGTGGCAATCCTTGCCCATCGTGCTGCTCACCTATTGAAGTTGTCGCCACATGATTCGTCGAAAACGCTCGCCGGGCCCGCTGCCCACACGGGCATACACAGACTCCAGGACGGAGCGTGAGTGCCCACTGACGCCCACTGATGTCACGCGATAGACCGTGGCCTGGGCCTCTGCCGGAGCTGAGCCAAACCCGTTCCCGGCCCCAGGTTTTGAATAACCGTAGACGCCATCTTTCATCCCTATCCAGGTCACAGTCGATACGGGATTCGTCCCCGGCCCACTACCGAAACCGATTCGGCAGGTGGCGCGCACGCAGCCGTCGAGTGGCAAGGGCGCAGGGCGAAACCTGACGCCTGCACCAAAGACTCGCCAAGCCTGAGGCCGCTTTCGGCCTGCTGAAACGACTGGTTGCGCTGCCGAAGGCTGCCGGTAATTTTTTTTGCGAGATTGCTCCCTGCATCGAAGACAATCCGAGGAGTGCCAACAGCAGCAGGAAAATACCCAGGCTGATCAGCAAAAACCATGCCTGCCTGCCTCGAACGGGAGAGGTAATAACACCATGGGCACGCTACTCCAGGCGATTACGTAGTGCCGCGACCACGCTGTAGGCCTGGTCTTTCACCAACCCATTTGGATCCTGAAGTGTCAGCAGAATCCGCACGCTGCGGATAGCGACTCATCGCCGGTTGGGGTCATATCGGCTGACAACCGTTGAGCCAGGCTTGTCGGCCACGCCGAAACTGATATCGAATGCCCCCACGTTATCCACCAGCACCGCTTTGCTCGGGGCCGCCAGCGTGCTGAACTTCAGCTGCCCGCCCTCAAAGGTGTAGGTCAGCTTGCGCAGTGGGGAAGTGGATTTGCGGGCGTCGCTGCCGGCGGGGCTTCCAACATAGGCGGTGGGCAGAGCCGGTGCAATCGGAAAGCACCGTCCAGTCCGGCTTGCTGCCACCCTCCCCGACGTCGGGGTCACCAGCGTCAGGGACCGGGAACTGCCGGTGGTACTCCATCCAATGGGACGATCAAAACCTGCGGGAGCGTTGCTGATTTGATGCAGCGGACAAGCAGCCAAACATGCCGCCTGGCGTATTTTCCTGAATCAGCTTGCCAAGGGCGAACCGTGCATCATCCTGCAACAGCGAAGCCGCACTCTGGCTGGCAAATAAGTGGTTCGGTGAGCTGAGTGCAATCTGGGTCACCCCCCAGGATCAACATCAGGCCGAGGGCCAATGCCAGCAGCATCTCCACCAGGCTGAAACCGCACACTGGACCTCTTCACGGCAACACCCTCGGTCGACTGCAACCCGGCTGGTCAGGGTGAATGTTTCCCGGGTGCCTTGAGCCTTCGCTCTTCACGGGAGTCCGTCCCAACTGATGCTGGATGGTCACTTCTCGCTGATTGACCGCAACCGACCCCTTGGCGCTTTCCCGCGGCGAACCCGGCGATATTCGCTTCAAAGTCGTGCAGGTCCAGATCACGCACACTCGCGACCGAGGTGCTGGAGGGCGCGCGTTCCACCCTGGCCCCAGGAGTAATCAGCACCCGAATTGGCGCGGATTCCGGTCGAGCATTGTCGTAGGCAATGAAAACTGGCCTGACTGGTCATCCTGGAACTGTCGGTGTATTTCAATGCATTGAGCTGAATGACTGCCGCCCCTAGCAGGCCGACAGCGAGGATCAGCACAGATACCAGGACCTCGATCAGGGTCATTCCGGCCTGGGTCGGTTGCGGGTGGGGCGTTACGGGAAAAGCGTTCATTACCATCGCCATCCATGTCGAAGGTCATCAGAGAGCAGCGCAAACCTGCTGTGCGACGCAAGACTAGCGCCGGTATTGCCTGAGCGCTGCCCCAGGAACAAAGCGAAATACTTTGGACAGAATGGCCACCATTCGACCCGCCGGACTGGGCGCTATAACTATGTCTGCCATCCGGCACCGACCGAAAAAGCACACCGCGTCCACGGAGGGACGGCACATGAAACAACGAGGTTTCTCGCTGATTGAGCTGGTTCTGGGCCTGTTCCTGAGCGGCATCCTGGCAATCTGGCAGTTCCGAGTCTCAAGGGGCTGCTTGAATCGCAACGTCGCCAGAGCGCCGCCGAATCCCTTGCCGGCGGACTGCGTTATGCCCGTACAGAAGCCATCGCACGCAATCGCACGGTGGTTATCCATGCATTGGAAGATGACTGGAGCCGGGGTTGGAGGGTGATACTGGACCTGAACGGTCGCGGCCATCTGGACGACAAAAACCCGGTGCTGCTGGAGCGCCAGGACAGTGGGCAGATACCGATTGTGGGGAATACGCCGGTGAGAACCCAGATACGCTTCAGCAGCCTGGGTGAACCGCTGCTGTCAGCAGGGGCATTCAGCGCCGGCACCGTCCACGTGTGTGCGACGGACCAGCAACTGAGCCTGTATCAAATAGTGCTGGCCGCCAGCGGGCGTATCAGCCTGCGCAGTAACAAGACCGAGCAGGCTTTGTGCCGGGGCTATGCCGGCACTCCGGGCCTCAGAGCAGCGAACGAACCCGCAGCTCCTTGGGCATGGAGAAAGTGATGTTCTCTTCACGGCCAGCCAGTTCATCAGCGCCCGTGGCGCCCCAGGCCTGCAGTTGCTGAATAACGCCACGCACCAGGACTTCCGGGGCCGAGGCTCCGGCAGTGATGCCAATGCGTTCGACACCGTCGAACCAGCTGCGCTGCATGTCTTCGGCACCATCGATCAGGTAGGCCGGGGTGGCCATGCGCTCGGCCAGTTCGCGCAGGCGGTTGGAGTTGGAGCTGTTGGGGCTCCCCACCACCAGCACAACATCGCATTCGTCGGCCAATTGCTTGACCGCATCCTGGCGGTTCTGGGTGGCGTAGCAGATGTCATCCTTGCGTGGACCGCCGATGGCCGGGAAGCGCGAGCGCAAGGCATCGATGACGCGGCTGGTGTCCGTCCATGGACAAGGTGGTCTGGGTAACGAAAGCCAGCTTTTTCAGGGTTGTGAACCTGCAATGCAGCGACGTCTTTTTCGTCTTCCACCAGGTAGATCGCCCCACCATTGCTGCCATCGTACTGGCCCATGGTGCCTTCGACTTCCGGGTGACCGGCGTGGCCGATCAGGATGCATTCACGACCATCAACGGCTGTAGCGCGCGACCTCGATGTGCACCTTGGTCACCAGCGGGCAGGTGGCGTCGAACACTTTCAGGCCACGGCCTGCTGCTTCGGTGCGTACCGCCTGGGAACGCCGTGAGCGCTGAAGATGACGATAACGTCGTCCGGCACCTGGTCCAGTTCTTCAACGAAGATGGCCCCGCGGCTGCGCAGGTCTTCGACCACAAACTTGTTGTGGACGACTTCATGGCGCACGTAAATCGGCGGCCCGAAAACTTCCAGGGCGCGGTTGACGATTTCAATCGCCCGGTCCACGCCGGCGCAGAAGCCACGGGGGTTGGCGAGTTTGATTTGCATGCTGTGCCTCGTGTCTTGCCCTGTAGGATCGAGCTTGTGTGGCGAGGGCGCTTGCTCCCGCTGGGCTGCGAAGCAGCCCCAACAAGCTCGCCCCTGCAGTAGGCCGATTTCGTTAGTTACAGCGCTTTAACGTCGATGATTTCAACATCAAAGGTCAAGGTTTTCCCGGCCAACGGGTGGTTGAAGTCGATGGTCACTTGCGCGTCATCAAAGGCTTTCACCACACCCGGCAGCTCGGTATTCGCCGCATCGTTGAAGATCACCAGCAAGCCTTCCGACAGCTCCATGTCCTGGAACTGCGAACGCGGGATGATCTGCACGTTTTGCGGGTTGGGCTGGCCAAAGGCGTTTTCCGGCAGGATCTGCAGGTTGCGCTTGTCGCCGGCCTTGAAACCGAACAGTGCCGCTTCAAAACCCGGCAGCAGGTTGCCGTCGCCGACCTTGAAGGTCGCCGGGGCCTTGTCGAACGTGCTGTCGACCGTGTCGCCATTCTCCAGGCGCAAATGCGAAATGCAAGGTGACTTCCGTGTTCTGGCCAATGCGTTGCTCAGCCAATACCTGTTCAGTCATGAACGGTCTCTCCGGTTTTCTTGCTTTTGAACATATCCAACGCCAGCATGATTGCACCGACGGTGATGGCGCTGTCGGCAAAGTTGAACGCCGGGAAGTACCAGCGGTTCTGCCAATGCACCAGAATAAAGTCGATCACATGGCCCAGGGCAATGCGGTCGTAGAGGTTGCCCAATGCGCCACCCAGCACCAGCGCCAACGCAACGGCCAGCCAGGTGTCGTTACGCCCCAGGCGCTTGAGCCAGACTACCAGCACGGCACTGACCACCACGGCGATCAGGGCAAACAGCCAGCGCTGCCAGCCGGAGCTGTCAGCCAGGAAGCTGAACGCAGCGCCGGTGTTGTAGGCCAGGGTCCAGCTGAAGTAGTCGGGAATCACCACGATCTGCTGGTACATCTCCAGGGCGCCTTCGAAGTGAGCCTTGCTGAGCTGGTCAATGACCAGCACCAGCACGCTCAACACGAGCAAGCCCAGGCGTCCAAAACGACTGGCTTCAGGCATAGTGACGAACCTCGCCAGCGCCAGAGATGTTGTCGACACAGCGACCGCAGATTTCCGGATGCTCGGGGTTCACGCCGACATCTTCACGGCAGTGCCAGCAACGGGCGCACTTGGCGAAGGACGACTTGACCACCTTGAGCTTGAGACCCGGGACTTCGGTCGCGACGGCATCCGCAGGCGCTTGGGCAAACGGCGCCAGGCTGGCGGTCGAGGTGATCAGGACGAAGCGCAGTTCGTTGCTCAGCTTGGCCAGGTCAGCGGTCAGGCCTTCTTCGGCAAACAGCGTGACTTCGGCCTGCAGGTTGCCGCCTACGGCCTTCGCCGCGCGCTGCACTTCCAGCTCCTTGTTCACGGCAACCTTGACGGCCATTACGCCTTCCCAGTACTCGCGGCCCAGCTCGAAGTCGGCCGGCAATTCGGTCAGGCCTTCGTACCAGGTGTTGAGCATCACGGACTCGTTCCGCTCGCCCGGCAGGTATTCCCACAGTTCGTCGGCGGTGAATGCCAGGATCGGGGCGATCCAGCGCACCAGCGCTTCAGAGATGTGGTACAGCGCGGTCTGCGCCGAACGGCGGGCCTTGCTGTTGGCGCCGGTGGTGTACTGGCGGTCCTTGATGATGTCGAGGTAGAAACCACCCAACTCCTGCACGCAGAAGTTGTGGATCTTCGAGTAGACGTTCCAGAAGCGGTATTCGCCGTAGTGCTCTTGCAGCTCGCGCTGCAGCAACAGGGTACGGTCCACGGCCCAACGGTCCAGGGCGAGCATTTCCTCGGCCGGCAGGATGTCGGTGGCCGGGTTGAAAACCGGTCAGGTTCGACAGCATGAAGCGTGCGGTATTACGGATCCGGCGGTAGGCATCGGCGCTGCGCTGCAGGATCTGCTCGGAAACGGCCATCTCGCCCGAATAATCGGTAGAGGCAACCCACAGGCGCATGATGTCGGCGCCCAGGGTGTCGTTGACCTTTTGCGGCGCGATCACGTTGCCCAGGGACTTGGACATCTTGCGACCGTTCTCGTCGACGGTGAAACCGTGGGTCAGCAGCTCGCGGTACGGGGCATGATCGTCGATCGCGCAACCGGTCAGCAACGAGGAGTGGAACCAGCCACGGTGTTGGTCCGAACCTTCCAGGTACAGGTCGGCACGCGGGCCGGTCTCGTGGCCCATCGGGTGCGAGCCGCGCAGTAACGTGCCAGTGGGTGGTACCCGAGTCGAACCAGACGTCGAGGGTGTCGCTGATCTTGTCGTACAGCGGCGCTTCGTCGCCCAGCAACTCGGCGGCGTCCAGCTTGAACCAGGCTTCGATGCCCTCTTGTTCAACGCGCTGGGCAACCTCTTCCATCAGCTCGACGGTACGTGGGTGCAACTCGCCGCTTTCCTTGTTCAGGAAGAACGGGATCGGCACGCCCCAGTTGCGCTGGCGGGAGATGCACCAGTCCGGACGGTTGGCGATCATCGAGTGCAGGCGCGCCTGGCCCCAGGCCGGAACGAACTTGGTGTCTTCGATCGCCTTGATCGCACGCTTGCGCAGGGTTTCGCCGCGGGTAGGCACTTTGTCCATGCCGATAAACCACTGCGCAGTGGCGCGGTAGATCAGCGGGGTCTTGTGACGCCAGCAGTGCATATAGCTGTGGGTGATGGTTTCGGTGTGCAGCAGCGCACCGACTTCCGCCAGCTTGTCGACGATCGCCGGGTTGGCCTTGAAGATGAACTGGCCACCGAAGAATTCCAGGGACGGCACGTACACGCCGTTGCTTTGCACGGGATTGATGATGTCGTCGTTGACCAGGCCGTATTGCTTGCAGATCACGAAGTCGTCAACGCCATAGGCAGGCGAGCAGTGAACCACGCCGGTGCCGGCGCCCAGTTCAACGTACTCGGCCAGGTAGATTGGCGACAGGCGGTCGTAGAACGGGTGACGGAAGTTGATCAGTTCCAGCGCGGACCCGGTAGTGGTCGCGATCACCGAGCCTTGCAGGTTGTAGCGGGCCAGGCACGCCTCCACCAGCTCTTCAGCCAGCACCAGCAGTTTGTCACCGACGTCCACCAGGGCGTAGGTGAATTCCGGGTGCACGTTCAGCGCCTGGTTGGCCGGGATGGTCCACGGGGTGGTGGTCCAGATCACGATGGAGGCTGGCTTGGCCAGGCTCGCCAGACCGAAGGCTTGCGCCAGTTTGGCTTCGTCGGCGATCGGGAAGGCCACGTCGATGGTCGAGGACTTCTTGTCTTCGTACTCGACTTCGGCTTCAGCCAGGGCCGAGCCGCAATCGAAGCACCAGTTCACGGGCTTGAGGCCCTTGAACACGAAACCGCCCTTGACGATTTCGGCCAAGGCACGGATTTCACCGGCCTCGTTCTTGAAGTTCATGGTCTTGTACGGGTTGGCCCAGTCGCCCAACACACCCAGGCGGATGAATTCGGACTTCTGCCCTTCGATCTGCTCGGTGGCGTAGGCACGGCACAGTTCGCGGGTTTTATCCGCGCCCAGGTTCTTGCCGTAGGTCACTTCGACCTTGTGTTCAATCGGCAAGCCGTGGCAGTCCCAGCCCGGGACATAAGGCGCGTCGAAACCCGAAAGGGTTTTCGAGCGGATGATCATGTCCTTGAGAATCTTGTTCAGCGCATGACCGATGTGAATCGTGCCGTTGGCATAAGGAGGGCCGTCGTGCAGGACGAATTTCGGACGATCCTTGCCAATCTCGCGCAACTTTCCGTACAGGCCAATACTGTCCCAGCGCTGCAGGATCTGCGGTTCGCGCTGTGGCAGGCCGGCCTTCATTGGGAAGGCGGTGTCCGGAAGGTTTAGCGTGGCTTTATAGTCGGTCATTTAAGGCTCTTCATTAGCGATGGGCGCTAGGTGCGGCTAGTGCACGGGCGGCGGCGACATCCGCATTGATCGCCGTTTTCAACGCCTCCAGGGAGGCGAAACGCTGCTCTTCACGCAGCTTTTGGTGGAAAGCCACCGTCAAACGCCGGTCATACAAATCACCGGCAAAATCCAAAAGGTGAACTTCCAGGTGGGCTTTGCCATCACCTGCAACCGTGGGCCTGACGCCTATGTTGGCGACTCCGGGCCACGATTGGCCGTCGATGTCGACACTCACCAGGTAAACCCCGGTCAGTGGCACACGACGGCGCTTGAGCTGCACGTTGGCGGTTGGCGTGCCCAGTTGGCGCGCCAGCTTCTGGCCGTGCAGCACCCGCCCGGCAATCCGGAACGGGCGACCGAGCAAACGCTCGGCCAAGGCGAAGTCGGCAGCGGCCAGGGCGTTACGCACCTGGGTACTGCTCACGCGCAGGCCGTCCAGTTCGACGGTTTGCGCGGCTTCGACGGTAAAACCCTGGGTGACGCCGGCCTGCTGCAGGAAATCGAAATCCCCTACCCGGTCGCAACCGAAACGGAAGTCGTCGCCGACCTCCAGATGCTGCACGCCGAGGCCGTCCACCAGGATACGGTCGACGAACTCGGCGGCGCTGAGGCTGCGCAAGCGCTGGTTGAAAGCCAGGCAGAGGACGCGGTCCACACCTTCTTCAGCCAGCAGTTGCAGCTTGTCCCGCAGGCGGGCCAGACGCGCCGGCGCCGTCTGCGGGGTAAAGAATTCTCGCGGCTGTGGTTCAAAAATCACCACGCAGCTGGGCACGCCCAACTCAACCGCACGCTCACGCAGGCGGGCCAGGATAGCCTGGTGGCCACGGTGAACACCGTCAAAGTTGCCAATAGTGGCGACGCAGCCCCGATGCTGGGGGCGCAGGTTGTGGAGACCTCGAACCAGCTGCATAACGCGCTTCTTGCTCATAAAGTGGTCGATTATAACCACACCCGGCCCCGGACGACAGGCAACAGCGCAGGCCATTTGCGCGAATCGATAAAACAACCGTCTTATCGACGAAAAGTCTCTAGCTCAGCGACTTGCGATTGAAATCCCGCAAGCGGAAGCCCATCAGCAGCAACATGCCGAAGTACACCAGCACACCAGCCGCCACCAACGCTCCCAGGCGCATGAAGCGCTCGAGCATATGGCCCTGCTCCCAGGCCGGCATGAAGTGCATCAGGCCCAGCAGTACCGCGGCCATCGTCCCCACCGCCACCACCAACTTGAGCGCAAACAAGCCCCAGCCCGCCTGAGGCTGGAACATTTTCTGTTTACGCAGCTGATAAAACAGCAGCCCGGCGTTGATGCAGGCCCCCACACTGATCGCCAGCGCCAGCCCGGCATGCTTCAGCGGACCGATGAACGCTAAGTTGAGCAGCTGGGTAACCACCAGGGTGAAGATCGCGATCTTTACCGGGGTACGGATGTTTTGTTGAGCATAAAAGCCGGGAGCCAGCACCTTGATCACGATAATGCCCAGCAGCCCAACGGAATAGGCGATCAGCGCACGCTGGGTCATCGAGGCGTCAAACGCAGTGAACTGGCCGTACTGGAACAGCGCGACCGTCAGTGGCTCGGCGAGCAACCCCAGGGCCACGGCACACGGCAGCACCAGCACGAAGCACAGGCGCAGGCCCCAGTCGAGAATCCGCGAATATTCGTGGCGGTCTTTGCTGGCATAGGTACGCGACAGCGTTGGCAGCAGGATGGTGCCGAGTGCCACGCCGAGCACGCCGGACGGCAATTCCATCAGACGGTCGGCGTAGTACATCCACGACACCGAACCCGAGACCAGCAGCGAGGCGAAGGCGGTGTTGATGATCAGGGAAATCTGGCTGACGGAAACCCCGAGGATGGCCGGCAGCATGTTGCGCATCACCCGCCAGACGCCGGTGTCCTTGAGATTCAAACGCGGCAGCACGAGCATGCCGATTTTCTTCAGGTGCGGCAGCTGGTACAGCAGTTGTGCCAGGCCACCAGCCAGGACCGCCCAGCCGAGGGCCATCACAGGCGGATCGAAATACGGTGTCAGGAACAGCGCAAAAATAATCATGCTGACGTTAAGCAGGGTCGGCACGAAGGCCGGCACCGAGAAACGGTTCCAGGTATTGAGGATCGCCCCGGCCAGGGACGACAGGGAAATCAGCAATATATAAGGAAAGGTCACCCGCAACAGATCAGTGGTCAGGGCGAATTTTTCCGGTGTATTGGCAAAACCGGGGGCCGTGGCCCAGATCACCCAGGGCGCGGCGAGCATCCCGGCGATCGTCACCAGCGTCAGCACCAACGTCAGCAAACCCGAAACATAGGCAATGAAGGTGCGGGTCGCCTCCTCGCCTTGCTGGGCCTTGTACTCCGCCAGAATCGGCACGAATGCCTGGGAAAAAGCCCCCTCGGCGAAGATCCGCCGCAGCAGGTTGGGCAGTTTAAAGGCAATGAAGAAGGCATCCGTGGCCATGCTGGCGCCAAAAATACGTGCCAGCAGCGTGTCACGCACAAACCCCAGAACCCGGGAAATCATAGTGATAGAGCTGACAGCGGCCAACGATTTGAGCAGATTCATTGAAAGAGTTTTTGCCTATAGATAAAGAGCAGGCGAACAAACGGCCCACATATGCGATACTCCGCGCCTGCAACAAGCACAGAGCCAAAGCTCGCGAGTTTACAGGTCAAGCGCCGGAAATAAATCACCCGCCTCTTAAGATCGACCACTCAGCAGTTCGCATCACACGCCCTTGACAAGACTTCAACTCATCGGCATGATTCGCGGCCTATTTTGTTTGCTATTTCCTAAAAAGTCTTTCGAGGAGCTCGACGGTGGCCAACACACCTTCCGCCAAAAAACGTGCAAAACAGGCTGAGAAGCGTCGCAGCCACAACGCCAGCCTGCGTTCCATGGTTCGTACCTACATCAAGAACGTAGTTAAAGCCATTGACGCAAAAGACGCTGAAAAAGCTCAAGCTGCTTACGTTCTGGCTGTGCCAGTTATCGACCGTATGGCCGATAAAGGCATCATCCACAAGAACAAAGCTGCTCGCCATAAAGGTCGTCTGAATGGCCACATCAAGGCTCTGAACCTTGCTGCTGCAGCCTAAGCGATAAGCTTGTTAAAAAACCGACCCCAGGGTCGGTTTTTTATTGCCTGCGATTTGGGAAAGCCAAAAAAAGAGCCGGCATGCCGGCTCTGCTTCAGATTTATTGCGCTGTGGGCCACGGCAGGATCGGAATCGCCGTCACCGCATTCTGCGGGCTGCCTTCGATCAAGCGGTCGCTGTAGACCAGATACACCAGGGTATTGCGCTTCTTGTCGAGGAAACGCACCACCTGCATGGTCTTGAAGACCAGGGACGTGCGCTCCTTGAACACCTCATCCCCATCCTTCAGCTCGCCCTTGAAGCGAATCGCACCTACCTGGCGACAGGCAATCGACGCCTCGGCGCGATCCTCCGCCAGACCCAACCCACCCTTTACCCCGCCCGTCTTGGCGCGAGACAGGTAGCAGGTCACGCCATCCACCTTCGGGTCATCAAAGGCCTCGACCACGATCCGGTCATTGGGGCCGACAAACTTGAACACCGTCGACACCTGGCCAATCTCTTCGGCCGACGCCAGCAACGGCATCGCCAGCAGCAAACCGAGCAATCCCTTCATTACGCGCATCGAGACTTCCTTTTTACTTAAACCAGAATCAGGTTATCCCGGTGAACCAGCTCCGGCTCAGCCATGTAACCCAACAGACCGACAATCGCCTCAGACGACTGCCCGATGATTTTCTGCGCCTCAAGGGCGCTGTAGTTGGCAAGGCCACGGGCAATCTCACGACCGTCCGGCGCCACGCACACCACCATTTCGCCACGGCGGAAGCTGCCCTGGACCAGTTTTACACCCACCGGCAGCAAGCTTTTGTTGCCTTGGGACAACGCTGAAACCGCACCAGCATCCAACACCAGGGTACCGCGCGTCTGAAGATGCCCCGCCAGCCACTGCTTGCGCGCCGCCAGCATGCCACGCTCAGGCGACAGCAGCGTACCGATGCGCTCGCCCGCCTTGAGGCGATCCAGCACCCGCTCAATCCGACCGCCAACGATGATGGTATGCGCGCCGGAACGCGCCGCCAGCCGTGCCGCACGCAGCTTGGTCTGCATGCCGCCACGCCCCAGGGCACCGCCGACACTGCCAGCCACCGCATCCAGCGCCGGATCATCGGCACGCGCTTCGTAAATCAGCTGGGCCTCAGGGTTATTGCGCGGGTCAGCGTCGAACATGCCGTCGCGATCCGTGAGGATCACCAGCAAGTCAGC
Organism: Heterostelium multicystogenum; assembly: GCA_003667245.1. Classification (NCBI taxonomy): domain Eukaryota; phylum Evosea; class Eumycetozoa; order Acytosteliales; family Acytosteliaceae; genus Heterostelium; species Heterostelium multicystogenum. Next base: position 12,310 of record RCNN01000249.1, read on the forward strand.
CTCAACCAGGTTGGCCACCAGCGCTGCCAGGGTGTCGTTGTCACCGAAGCGAATCTCGTCGGTCACCACGGTGTCATTCTCGTTGATCACCGGGATCACCTTGAGTTCAACCAGGGCACGCAGGGTGCTGCGGGCGTTCAGGTAGCGCTTGCGGTCGGACAAGTCGTCATGGGTCAGCAGAATCTGCGCCGTGTGGCGCCCGTGCTCGGCAAAGCTGGACTCCCAGGCCTGTACCAGGCCCATCTGACCAATGGCGGCGGCAGCCTGCAGCTCATGCATCGCGCTGGGTCGCGCGGTCCAGCCAAGGCGGCTCATGCCGGCGGCAACCGCCCCGGACGACACCAACACCAACTCGACGCCGGCCTCATGCAAGGCCACCATCTGGTCCACCCAGACACTCATGGCCGCACGATCCAGCCCCTTGCCATCCGCCGTCAGCAGCGCGCTACCGATCTTAACGACCCAACGCTGCGCACCTGTCACCTTGCTCCGCATCATCTTCAACCTTAGATAGAGGGCCGCGCGACCCAGCGCCGCCCATAACGTTATTCGTGACTACCGATTTCCAGATACCAAAACGCCGCTCGATTGAGCGGCGCTTAAGTTTACTGCAACGAATCAGTCGCGCACGTAAATGATTTCCGGACCATCTTCATCATCCACGTCTTCCTCGTCCCAATCATCGTCACCGATATCATGGACCGACTTGACGCCACTGCGACGCAGGGCACGCTGATCATCCAGCGCCTGCAACTGGGCACGAGCCTCGTCTTCGATGCGCTGATCCAGTTCAGCCAGCTCGGCCTTGTAGACAGGGTCGGCGGCCAGGCGATCGGCACGGTCTTCGAGGTAACGCATGATGTCGCGAGTCAGGCGCTCAGTGCCTTCTTTGGCAATGGCCGAGATCACGTAGACCGGACCGGTCCATTCCAGGCGATCAACGATCTCCTTGACGCGCTCTTCGTGCTCTTCCTCGAGGATCTGGTCGCACTTGTTCAGCACCAACCAGCGATCACGCTCAGCCAGGGAGGGGCTGAACTTGGTCAGCTCGCTGACGATCACTTCAGCAGCGTCCGGTGCACTGGTGTCATCCAGCGGCGCCATGTCGACGAGGTGCAGCAGCAAACGGGTGCGGGACAAGTGCTTGAGGAAACGGAATCCCCAGGCCTGCGCCGTCGGAAGCGCCTTCGATCAGGCCCGGAATGTCCGCAACCACGAAGCTTTTCCAGCGGTCGACGCTGACCACACCCAGGTTCGGCACCAGGGTAGTGAACGGGTAATCGGCGACTTTCGGCTTGGCAGCAGACACCGAGCGAATGAAACGTACTTTTGCCGGCGTTCGGCAAGCCCAGCAGGCCCACATCAGCCAGTACCTTCATTTCCAGCTTCAGGTCACGCTGCTCGCCTGGCTTGCCCGGCGTGGTCTGGCGTGGCGCACGGTTGGTACTGGACTTGAAACGGGTGTTGCCCAGACCGTGCCAGCCGCCATGAGCCACCAGCAGGCGCTGACCGGCTTTGGTCAGGTCACCAATGACTTCCTGGGTTGCGGAGTCGATCACGGTGGTGCCGACCGGAACCCGCAGTACAAGCTCTTCGCCTTTTTTACCGGTGCAGTCGGTGCTGCCGCCGTTGGAGCCACGCTCGGCATCAAAGTGCCGGGTGTAACGGTAGTCCACCAGGGTGTTGAGGTTTTCGTCGGCGATCATGTAGACCGAGCCGCCATCACCACCATCACCACCGTTAGGACCACCGTTTTCGATGAATTTTTCCCGACGGAAACTCATGCAACCGTTACCGCCGTCGCCAGCTTTTACTCGGATCGAAACTTCATCAACGAACTTCATAACAAAAACGCCTCTCGCCACACGGACGAGCTTAAGAAACCAAGACATAAGACTCTTGCAAAAATGAGCGCAGCGACCTCAAGCAACGACCGCAAATCCACTGCTTTCGCCCATCACAAACAGCTTTGCAAGAGACTCACCCCACAAACGAAAAAGCCCCGTCGCGAGACAGGGCTTTTCCAGCAACTACGTAATTATGCCGCGACGACTTCAGTCTTCGGGACAATGCTCACGTAACGGCGGTTGAAAGCGCCTTTTACTTCAAACTTGATCACGCCGTCGATTTTAGCGAACAGAGTGTGATCTTTACCCATGCCAACACCGTAACCGGCGTGGAATTGGGTGCCGCGCTGACGCACGATGATGTTGCCCGGAATGATAACCTGGCCGCCATACATCTTCACGCCAAGGCGTTTGGCTTCTGAGTCGCGACCGTTACGGGTACTACCACCAGCTTTTTTGTGTGCCATGAGTCAATTCTCCTAGTGAGGAATTAGGCTGAAATTAAGCCTGAATACCGGTGATTTTGATCTCGGTGTACCACTGGCGGTGGCCCATACGCTTCATGTGGTGCTTACGACGACGGAACTTGATGATGCGGACTTTATCGTGACGACCTTGGGAGATCACTTCAGCCACAACGGTAGCGCCTGCAACAACTGGAGCGCCGATGTTCACGTCATCGCCATTGGCGACCAACAGAACGCGATCAAAAGTAACGGATTCGCCAGTAGCGATTTCCAGCTTCTCGATCTTCAGGTATTCACCTGGGGCGACCTTGTATTGCTTGCCACCAGTAACAATTACTGCGTACGACATGGTATTTCTCCGATAATCCTGCTCACCCAGCGCTTTATAAGAAGAGGTATTGGCTGGCATGGCTGCATGGGATGGACGTCCCGAATGCAATTGCGTAAGGCAGGTGCTGCCCAGGAAGTTCAGGGTGCGCGATTGTACGCAAGCTATGGAGGTGTTGCAAGTAGCCGTCTATCGCGCCTTGACACTACGGGACGCGGGTCCTAGCATGCCGCGCAACCCTTCTGGAGCGACTGTCGCTGATGCAACCCCAAGCTTTCTACCGCGCGGTGGCGGACGATTTTAGCGCCGTCGACGGCATCATCAAGAAGCAGCTGACTTCTAAAGTGCCGCTGGTCTCCAAAATTGGCGACTACATTACGTCGGCCGGCGGTAAACGCCTGCGTCCTTTATTGGTGTTGCTGTGTGGCAAGGCCCTGGGCCGCGAAGGCGATGACCTGCGCCTGCTGGCCGCGACCATCGAGTTCCTGCACACCGCCACCCTGCTGCACGACGACGTGGTCGACATGTCCGGCATGCGCCGTGGTCGCGAGACGGCCAACGCGATGTGGGGCAATGCGCCGAGCGTGCTGGTGGGCGACTTCCTGTACTCGCGCTCGTTCGAAATGATGGTCGAGCTGGGCTCGATGCCGGTGATGAAGATTCTTTCACAGGCCACGCGCATCATCGCCGAAGGCGAAGTGTTGCAGCTGTCGAAGGTTCGCGACGCCAGCACCACCGAAGAAACCTACATGGAAGTGATTCGCGGCAAAACCGCGATGCTCTTCGAAGCCTCGACCCATAGCGCCGCCGCCCTGTGCGAAGCAACGCCCGAGCAGAGCGAAGCCCTGCGCACGTTCGGCGATCACCTGGGCGTGGCCTTCCAGCTCGTGGACGACCTGCTGGACTATCGCGGCGACGCCGAAACCCTGGGCAAGAACGTCGGTGACGACCTGGCCGAGGGCAAGCCGACCTTGCCACTGATCTACACCATGCGCGAAGGCACGCCGGAACAGGCCGCCCTGGTGCGCAAGGCGATCCAGAAAGGCGGGATCGAAGACCTGGAAAGCATCCGCGAAGCCGTGGAAGCCTCGGGTTCCCTCGAATACACCGCGCAACTGGCTCGTGACTACGTGGCTCGCGCGATCCAATGCCTGGAAGCCCTTCCAGCCAGCGAATACCGGGACGCCCTGGTTGAGCTGAGTGAGTTCGCGGTCGCCCGTACTCACTGATTCTGCTCTGCTCCATGTAGGAGCTGGCTTGCCTGCGATTGCATCACCGCGGTGTAACAGACAAACCGAGGTGCCTGCATCGCAGGCAAGCCAGCTCCCGCAGCGTTCTCTGGCGTTGCTGCCCCCTGCCCGGCTAAAACCCTATACAATGTGCGCTTTTTAGCCATCCTGAAACCAAAGGAGCTTTAGTGAGCACGTTGCCACCCTGCCCGAAATGCAATTCCGAATACACCTACGAAGATGGCGCCCAGCTGATTTGCCCGGAATGCGCCCATGAGTGGGCCGTCGGCGGCGAAGCCGAGGCGGCCAGCGATGAATCCGTGAAGAAAGACTCTGTGGGCAACGTCCTGCAGGACGGCGACACCATCACCGTGATCAAGGACCTCAAGGTCAAGGGCACGTCCCTGGTGGTCAAGGTCGGCACCAAGGTCAAGAACATCCGCCTGTGCGATGGCGACCACGATATCGACTGCAAGATCGACGGTATCGGCCCGATGAAACTCAAGTCCGAGTTCGTCCGCAAGGTCTGAATATGCTGCCTCCATCCCGTGCCCTGCACGGGATGGCGCTTCACCCTCCCCGCGTCAGTTCCGCACTGGCGGCAAAAGGCCAGGCCTTTTGATCAAAAACAATATCCACACAGAAAAGTCCGGAAATCGCCAATAGGGACTTGCTATTCTACGAATAAGAATTATTCTCATTGAACCCCATCAAGGAGATACTTCCCATGACTTATTTGATCGATGCCTGGCTGGACCGTCCACACCCTTACCTGCGAATCCTCCATCGGGAAACCGGGGAAGTCTGCGCGGTGCTGGAAGAAGAGGCGTTAAGCGAACTGCAGGATCAGGGCGACCTGGACGTCAATGGCCTGAGTTCCAGTGAGCCCGGGGTGCTGAAGGAAGTGGTGAGAAATCTGTTTCTGTTCTGCTATGCCCGAGCGTTGCGCCCGGTGGACGGATCTCAATGGCAAGTTTCATCCATGAGCAACCGCGCAAAACACTGCAGGAGCGAGCAGGCTCGCTCCTGCAGGTAAGGTCTTACAGAACGTCGAGCAGCTCGACGTCAAACACCAGAACGCTGTGCGGCGGGATGCTGCCAACACCTTGAGCGCCGTAAGCCAGTTCGCTCGGCACGTACAGGCGCCATTTGCTGCCGGCATTCATCAGTTGCAGGGCTTCGGTCCAGCCGGCGATCACGCCGCCAACCGGGAATTCCGCGGGCTGGCCGCGCTCGTAGGAGCTGTCGAACACAGTGCCGTCGATCAGGGTGCCGTGGTAGTGAGTACGCACCTGGTCTTCGCGGGTCGGCTTGGCGCCGGTACCGGCAGTCAGCACTTCAAATTGCAGGCCGGAAGCCAGGGTGGTGATGCCGTCACGCTTGGCGTTTTTCAGCCAGGAAAGCCAGGCCTTCGCCAGCAGCAGCTTCAGCCTTTGCAGCGGCTTCGGCTTGCATGATTTCGCGGATGACCTTGAAGCTGGCGGCCATTTGCTCCTGGTCCACACGGCTAGGCTTGCCGGCAAAAGCGTCGGTCAGGCCAGCCAGGATCGCGTCCAGGCTCACGCCCGGTGGCGGGTTGTCGCGCAGCTGGTCGCCCAACTGACGGCCAATGCCGTAGCTCACGCGGGTTTCGTCGGTGGACAGATTAACTTCGGACATGGAAAGGCTCCGCTGTAGGACGACACAGGTGCCGTCCAAACTAAAAGGGCGAGCAGACTAGCACACAAGCCACGCCCTTGATGAGCCCCGCGCAGGAGAGCGCCAGGGGCTGATTAATGCTTGGTAACCTTGTCCAGGTAGCCCATGGCAAACGCCGACACCACGAAGTCATGTGAATGATCACGTACCATTTCAGGTGCTCGGGATCGACGTTCTTGGCGTCCATGAAGACCCGCAGCAGATGGATCGACGAAATCGCCACGATGGACGCCGCGACCTTCATCTTCAGCGACGAGGAGTCCATGGTCCCCAGCCAGTTGAGCTTCTCCTTGCTTTCGTCGATGTCCAGCTGGGAGACGAAGTTCTCGTAGCCGCTGATCATCACCATCACCAGCAGGCCGCCCACCAGGGCCATGTCGATCAACGACAGCAGCACCAGGATTCACGTCCGACTCGCTCATGGTGAACACGATGGGAATCACATGAAAACACTTCCTGGAAGAACTTCAGGCCCAGCGCCAGCAGCCCCAGGGACAGCCCGAAATAGATCGGCGCCAACAGCCAGCGTGAGGCATACATTGCATTTTCGATAAAGCGTTCCATTGAATCTCACACAGCTTGGCTAAAAAATGGCGGCGAGTATACCAGCCGCACCCAAAACCCCAGAAACCGTCGAGAAAACTGATCTGTACGGCATCTGTTAAGGAATTTTTCTGCTAGTGTCGAGCTCATCAACTCGGCTCGATGATGTCGGACAGGAAAACTCAGATAATGGATGTGCGATCCCCTTTGGCCAGCCTTGGCCTGTGTGCGGCGTTTGCTGATGGGCAGCGGTTGTTCCCCAAGCGATGAACACAAGCAAGCCAGTCTCGAAGAGAAAACCGCCAAGTTCGAACAATCCCTGGACGCCATCCAGGACCCCAAGCTCAAGGACGCCGTGTCCGAGCTTGGAGGCTCGCTGCTGTTGCTGGAACGGGCACGGGCCAAGCTCGCCACCAAGCCCATCGAGGCCGAGTACAGCGAAGACGCCCTGGCGCTGCTCAAGCATTACCCTACGCCGCAGGCCCTGGTCGATACCTACATCAATGGCCTGTTGTCCTGCGCAAGGCGTCCCATTCGGACTACCTGACGGACCTGCAGCCGATCTCCCGTTCAACTTCAACATGCCCGACCAGTTCCCTTCCCACACGGCCTGGAATGGCAGTCGGTGACCCTGAGCAACAACAAGGTCATCCCGTTCCAGCCGGAATGGTCGGAAACCGACCCGGGCATCCAGTTGAGCCCCACCAGTTCCAACCTGACCAACCCCGATGACCTGACGGTGACCTACCCGTTCGTCGAAGGCGTCGAGACGGAGAACAAAAGCCAGCCGCAGCCCGTCACCCTCAAGGGCAAGGTGGAAGTGATTGCCCCGCGTAAAGTCTTCACCTTCGACTTGGCGAAAAAGGACGTGGGCCGAAAGCGCACCGAAAGAAAACGTCACGGTCACCCTGCTGGCCCTGGAAAAGAACTACGCCGAGATCGAACTGACCAACAGCGCCCCGCTGGCGCCGGAAGTCGCGGACGAATCGCCGAACCCGTTGCTGGTGCAGGCTCGTGACACCACCGGGCAAATTTCTCTCGCGCTCGGGCTCGATCAACGAAAACGCCGCGCAACTGGCGTTCTACGAAGAAGCAACTGGCCGAAATGCAGAAGCAGAAGGCCTGGTCCGACGCCTTCGAGAAACAGCTGGAAGACGAGCAGAAAGCCTTCGAGCTCAAGCAGAACAGCCATTACACCAAGGTGTACTTCAATGGCCTGATCGACAATGTGCAAGTCAGCGTGCTCGACTTTTCCAGGCCACGGTGACCCGCAAGGACCTGGACCTGCCCGTACGGCGCTTCGACAAGAACAGCCTGGAAAAAACCGTACAGCCGTTGCCGATGCCCGTCACCGTGTATGACGACCAGGCCGCGGATTGGCTCAAGGACGCCACCCTGTCCGAAGACCACTGAAGAAAAGCGTCACCATCAAACCAGTCGGTGGATGACGCCCAGTTGCGGCGCACGTTGAGTTCGATCACCCCTACACCTTCAACGACGACCTGCTGGGCGAGGACCGCGGCGGCGGCGATGCCCCGGTGACGTTCCTCACCGCCAACGACGAAGGCAAGCTTGGCGAGCCGATCGAACTGCCCGCTGAAGCCTACGAGGTCGACCCGGGGCGCGGCACCATCACCTATGACTTGAACCTGTTTCCTGAAAACCCGGGGTTTGCCGTCGGATCGATGCCGCTGTTCCTGGCGACCATCGAGAAAGGCAGCCTCACTGCCGGGCAACTGCCCAAGGGCCTGGAGCTGAAGGACAACGCGCTGATTGTCGACCAGAAGCTGTTCCCCTCTGACAGCTGGCGGTTCTATGCCAAGGACGCCAGCGGCAACTACCTGAAGGAAATTCTCGGCGTCAGCCACCGCGCCGAGGAATACGGCACGGCGCTGTTCGACGTGCATTACTTCTACGGCCAGCCGACGACATTGGAAACCTACCAGCGCACCGGCCTGGACACGGTGCAGTATGGGTTTGAGGTGAAGCTGGACAAACCCGAGGCGGCCCCTGCCCCCAAGCCATAGCCCCCCCCCGCCCCCGTAGCAGCTGTCGAGCGCCAGCTGCTACGGGGGGAGTGCGGTCAGCGGATATCGCTTAGCACCGTCTGCCGCCCACCGTTGAGTTGTCGCAAGTGCGCCTGCAGGTGCAGGCACCAGATCTGCGGGTCGTCAGCCAGCTCGTACCCGTGCAGGGTCAGGCTTTCAACAATCGAATCGAGGATGGTTTGTGCCACGAAAGGTCCGTGGAACGGGCCTTGGGACTTGATGGTGGAGGGTTGTTCGCGGTCATTCCGGCGGCAAACAACAAGGTCCACATCCCGGTATCCCCCGCGAGAGGGCGAATGGAACATTCGATACGGGTGACCAGGCCCAGGCACTGGCGGGTGAGGCAGAGGTTGCGCGACATGGCGGCGACCCTCGTAGATCCGGTATTCAGCCTCGCAGGGCAAGACTGTTTTCTATCCAGCGACTCCTGTGGCTATCCCTTGAGCTGAGAATAGAAGAAACCCGGTACAAACCAAGGCTGGGGGACCAACGGATGACTGCCGTCACGACGGCGTCAAAAATATGCCGAAGGGACCTGGAACCAGGCCCCTTCGGCATTGATTACACCGGCTTGGTCTCAGCCAGTGCTTCCTGCGCCAACTCCTTCTCGGCTTCCTTCAGGTCATCTTCACTGATCATCTCGGCGATCGCCCGCAGACGCTCCACCACCCGCGCATTGACGCTGCCTTCGGGGAATTGCCCCTCCTCGTCGGGCGAACCCGCAGGCTCACCCACCAGCAGGCTCAAGGCCTCGTCGGCCTGACGCACCGCATAGACGTGGAATTGCCCCTGCCGCACGGCCTGCAACACCTTCTCATCGAGCATCAGTGTCGCGACGTTGGCCTGGGGAATGATCGCCCCCTGCTCGCCGGTCAGCCCGCGGGCCTCGCAAAGACGGAAGAAACCTTCGATCTTCTCGTTGACCCCGCCGACCGCCTGCACCTCACCAAACTGGTTGATCGAGCCGGTGATGGCAAAGCACTGCTTGAGCGGCGTCTTCGACAGGGCCGAGATCAAGGTGCAGGCTTCGCCCAGGGACGCGCTGTCGCCGTCGACATAGCCGTAGGACTGCTCCAGGGCGATACTCGCCGAGATCGCCAAACGGGAATTCCTGGGCATAACGGCTGCCCAGGTAACCGGTGAGGATCATCACGCCCTTGGAGTGAATCGGCTGGCCGAGGTTAACTTCACGCTCGATATCGACGATGCCGCTGCCGCCCGGGTACACCGTGGCAGAAATCCGCGCCGGCACACCGAACGCGGAGTCACCCACCTCCAGCACCGTCAGCCCGTTGCACTTGCCCACCGCCGCGCCGGCGGTGTCGATCAGGATCACCCCGGCGAGCATGTCGTCGAGAATCCGCGCCGACACCCGCCCGGTGCGCGTGGCCTTGGCCTTGAGTGCGCGCTCGATGTGCCCGGAGTCGGTGCGCTCATCACCGGCCAGGTGACGAATGAAGTCCGCTTCGCTGACCAGCTGGAACAAATCACCGATACGCGCCGACAAGCGGCCCTGGTTCTCCGCCAACCGCGCGCTGTAGGTCGCCAGCCGCGCCACCGCATCGGAGGTCAACGGCGCCATGCCTTCTTCCGAGGTGCGGGTTTTCAGCAACTGGCGAACTGCTCCAGGCTTTCATCCACCATCGGGATGTCTTCGTCAAAATCCACCAGTACCCGGAACATCTCCTGGAAGTCCGGATCCGCGTCCTGCAACGCGTAGTACAACTGGCGGGAGCCGATGATGATCACCTTGAGCTGCAACGGGAATCACTTGCGGGTTGAGGGTCACCGTGGCCAGGCGGCCCAGTTCGCCCAGCGGTGATTCCATCTTCAGCTTGCGCGATTGCAAGGCACGCTTGAGGGCGTCCCATACAAACGGCTCGCTGAGCATCTTCTCGGCTTCAAGGATCAGGAAACCACCGTTGGCACGATGCAGCGCACCCGGGCGCAATTGGCGATAGGTGGTGTAGAGCGCGCCCTGGTCGGTGCTGTATTCAATACGACCGAACAGGTTGTCGTAGGTCGGATGCGGCTCGAAGACCACCGGGGGCGCCACCGTTGATCGGATGCCCCACCACCAGGCTCGGGCAGTACTGTTCTTCCAGCAACTTGCGGGCCTGGGCGTCGGTTTTCGCGTCGTCCACCAACTGCTCGACCACGGTTTTCAGCAGGTAGACCTGCATCGCCTGCAAGTAGCCGCAGACGGCCGCGTTCTCCGCATATTTTTTCGGACAACGGCGCCAGCAGTGGCTGCAAGGCCAGCGTGATGGTTTCTTCGTTGAACTGGCGCATCTGGTTATTGGACTCGCGCTTCCACTGGGGCAGGCTGGCGAGTTCTTCGTTGAGGCGTTCTTCCAGTTCGGAAATATCGGTGTGGAAACGCTCGCGGTCGGCTTCGGGCAACTGCGAGAACTCGGCCTCGTCCAGGGCCTTGCCGTCGAGCATCGGGGTAAACGCTATGTTGGTGCTGTCACGGTACAGCGCCACGTCTTTTTCCAGGGCCAGGCGCTCGATGACGTCCAGGGCACGGTCGTAACGCTGGTTGAAGGCACGGTCGATGGCGCTTTTGCGCTGTTGATACGTCGGGTGTTCAAACACCGCCGGGAAGGTCGCGACCAGGTTGTCGATCAGGCCGTTGATATCGGAGATGAACGCGGCAGCACCGCCCGCAGGCAGTTCCAGCGCGCGGGGTTCGCGAGGCTCATCGAAATTATTGACGTAGACCCAGTCGGCCGGGGTCTGCAGGCGCTTGCCTTCGGCCTTGAGGTAGCGTTTGACGAACGAAAAGCGCCCGGTACCGGGCTCGCCCATCACAAATACGTTGTAACCGGGGCGTGGCATGGCCACACCAAACTGCAAGGCTTCGACCGCACGTTCCTGGCCAAGCACACCGCGAAAGGGCTCCAAATCATTGGTGGTCGAGAAGCTGAACTGTTCAGCGGAAAAAAGGACGAGTCAGCGCTTCGGGCGCTAGACGCAAGCTGGCAGCAACAGGATCAGGCATCGGGCTTCCTTACATCAGGCGGGGCAGATGACGGCATTCTGGCGCCGGGTTGGGCCGGCTGGCAAGGACGGCTTGGGGAAAGCATAGACCCGTGTTCGGGGCTGTAAAAAAACCGAGTGTTTCCGGCTTGTTTCATAAAAAGTCACGGAACCCTTGGATCATGCCTAAACTCCAACCTGCTGCGGGTTGGACTAATAACCGACCCCTAGGGTGCTGTCAGGCACCTGAACCCTTGTCCATTGGTTTGCACACAAAGAGAACAAAGCTATGAAACGGAATCCTTCTCGGTACTCTCTTCACCGTCGTCTCCCTCAATGCAATGGCAGAAGCGCCAGGTGGCCCGAACTGCGGTTGGGGCAACATGTTGTTCGAAGGCCAACGCGGCACTCCGGCTCACTTCCTGGCCTCCACCACCAACGGTACCTCGGGTAACGCCACGTTCGGCATGACCTCGGGCACCAACGGCTGCAAGCACCAACAGCGCACTGACCTACGGTGGCAAATCGTGGATTGCCATGAATGGCATGATGAACGAGCTGTCCGAAGACATGGCCAAGGGTAACGGCGAAGCGCTGACTACCTACGCTGTAGTACTGGGCGTTGCTCCTGAAGACCGCGAGCACTTTGCCGCTGTGACTCACGAGCACTTCCAGCAAATCTTCAGCAAGGCTGACGTAACCGCTGATGACGTGCACAACAACACCCTGGCTGTACTGAAAAGCGACACCCGTCTGGCGAAATACGCTACCCAGGCTTAAGCTCGACCCGCCCGTGCCTTTCGAGGCACGGGTTTTATTATTTTTGGACCTGCCTCCCCTTTGGGTCTTTATCTCGACTTAAGTTGCCCACATGCTCAAACGCCTTGCCTACCTGGCACTCTTCGCCTGCGCCCCGCTTTATGCGGCGCCGCACCTGATGATCAACGTTTGCAGCAACTGGCCAACGACCCGTTCTGGCTTTCGCTGGGGCACTACGAATCCGGCAAGTTCAAAGGCTGGCGTAGCTATGTCAGCGACAAGAAATTCTTTCCTCGCTCCGATGGCGCCCACCATCCGGACCAGGAGCTGAAGGCCACTGTCGAGGCGCTGTATGCCCCGGCCAGCCTCGGCGAAAAGCACGCCCAATGCGTTTACCCGGCACGTACACGCTGGCTCAAGGACCAGTTGCACTGAGCGACTTGCCGGCGCTGGACTGCAAGGAGTTCAAGCAATGGTTCAAGGACGTCGCCCCCCACAGCGCGGTGATGATCTTCCCGGCGGCCTACCTCAACAGCCCGTCATCAATGTTCGGCCATACCCTGCTGCGCATCGACCAGGCTGATGTGCAGAGCAACAACACCGCCCTGCTCAGCTACGCGATCAACTTTGGCGCCTATATCGAAGGCTCGGACAACAGCATCCTCTACGCCTGGAAGGGCCTGATGGGCGGCTACCCGGGCCTGTTCGCGCTGGTGCCCTACCAGGAAAAACTCTCGGAATACCGTAGCCTGGAGAACCGCGACCTGTGGGAATACCGCCTGAACCTGACCCAGGTCGAGACCGAGCGCATGGTCGAGCACGTGTGGGAACTCAAGCAGATCCAATTCGACTATTTCTTCTTCGACGAAAACTGCTCCTATCGCCTGCTGGAACTGCTGCAAGTGGCCCGCCCAAGCCTGCGGTTAACCGAACAATTCCCGCTGACCGCGATCCCTACCGACACGGTAAAAGCCGTGAAAGAAGCCGGCCTGGTGGAGAAAATCGATTACCGCCCTTCCCGTGAACGGGAGCTGCTGGAACGCGCAAAGCCGCTGGACAGCGACGAGCAGCAATGGGTGCTGAAGATCAGCGACGACCAGAAACAACTGCAGGACCCGGCGTTCAAGGCCATCGCCAAAGACCGCAGGCCCTGATTATCGACGCCGCCTACCGCCTTGGCCGCTACCGCGCCAACGGCCTGGAGCGCGACACCGAACGTTCCCAGCGCAGCTTCGAACTGCTGCGGGCGATCAACCAGAACCCGGCGCCGGACCTGAAGATCGAACGCCCCGGCCTGCCCGAAGACGGCCACGAATCCCCGCACCTGGCAAGCCCGGCATCGGCACCCGGGGCGACAAGGCTTTTCGGCGAATACGGCCTGCGCATGGCTACCACGACCTGAACGACAACGCCGAAGGCTTCCCCTGGGCGCGCAGATTGAAATCCTGCAAATGAAACTGCGCCAGTACGAAGGCAACCACTGGCAATTGCAGCAACTGGATCTGGCAACCATTCCGCTCACTGACCCCACGCAACGAGCTGCTGCAGCCGTGGTCGTGGCAAGTCACCGGCGGCCTGGAGCGCGTACCGGGCAAGCATGACGACGAGACACTCGTCAGCCACGTCAACGGTGGCGCGGGCGGCACCTGGCAACTGCGCGACGACAATGCTTGGCTTCGCCCTCGGCACCGTGCGCGTGGAGCACAACAGCGACTTCGGTGAAGCCATCTCCCCCGCTGCCGGGTTCAATACAGGTGTGTTGTGGCGCAAACCCGCTGGGCAACCTGAGCCTGGAGGCCAAGGGTGACTTCTTCACCAAATGGCGAGGT
>RCNN01000250.1:0-52960 GCA_003667245.1 Heterostelium multicystogenum
CGTCCCATGCTTCTTCATCAAATTGCAGTAGCTGCTAAGGAGTGTTGGATTGGCCACGATCTGGCAGTGTCCATTGACTAGTGAGTTCTCGTGGGAAGTGAGAGGATACACGTGGCGGCCACTTGCCACAGTCATATGGCGTTGGTATTGTTTGCTGGAAGGAAGGTGCCAGCATCGTTCCAACACGCTATTCACCTTCTTGTCGGCATTTCACCAGCTGCTGCTTGAACTTATCTAGTTCTTTACTTTCTTTCTCTTGCTGTGTGGCGCTTCGATATCTTTTCCACCTGCTTGCATCTCAGGACCGTAGTCATCAACGATCATAAATTGAGCCCACTTCTGAGATTTGGTGATTGTGTTGAGAAATTCGTAGTCCATATTCTCGCCAGTGCCCCTCTTTTCACGTGCGACCAGTGTATCCAGGTCCAGCTTGTCATCGTCATCGTAGTATATCAGTCTCTGACCATCTTTATCAAAGTGTGCTTCTTGTCTTAGACTCATCTTGCTGGTGTGTTCTTTCAATATATATCTTTCTGCCAAATTCGGTCCAATCCCGATAATCTTTACTTGCGAACCTACCAGCTTTATCATCCCTATCTGTATCACTCTGAAGATCAGCATTTTGCTGGCTCTGTTGTTGTTGTCTTAATTTCATCTATTTGTTTCTGTAGTATCTCCACTTTAGTCTTGTCTCCCATCATCTTTGCCTTTAACATTTCAGCATTCAGCTTGTTCAAATTTGTAGAGGTTGGTATTGGTGTGTAGATGTAGAAGGAAGTTTTGAAGTTTGATGTCGTTGATGTTTGGGTTGATGTAATCTCATGCTCCTCTCTATCCTTTTCTTTTTCTTTTTCATTCTTCTTTGCCAAAATGTGGGAATAACTCTGCGTATGAAGGTTGTTCTGTTCTGACAACCTCAATCGTCTTTCTTTCTTGTTTTGTATCGTCTTTTTTGACATTTCCACTTCGAGTGTCATCCTCTCTCCTGTCTCTATCCCTATAGTCCTTCTCATCTCTTTTGTCTTTATCGTCTCTACTATCTCTGTAGCTTCGATCGTCTCTTCTATATCTATCTCTATCTCTGTCATATCTTCTATCTCCATCTCTATCTCTGTCTTTATCTCTGTCATCTTGATCTATATCTATCTCTTTCTCTATCTCTGTTTCTATCACGATCATAAGTATCTCTGCTATTTTTGTTCAGTTGAGTATCTTCTACTTGAACTTGGACTCCAGAATAGTTTGGAATCTTCACTGGGTTTTCTATCATCTGGAACTTAAATCATTTTTCATCTGTTTCTTTTTTTAAGATAGTCTCTTTTGGTTACCTCTGCTCCTGTTGTCTCTATTCTCTATCGCTATCTTTAGATCTATAGCTGTCTCTATCTCTTTGATTGCTCTTGTTTGTAAGATTCTCAATTTCCTTTTCGCTTAATCTCTCTCTAAGAAACAGAATTAACCGATTCACCCGATTCAGAGGCCTGTTGTTGTGCTCTGAGCAGCTTCTTTGCTCTCCATGAAGCACCACCATCTCCAACTAGATATGATTTGTCGCTTGTTGTTGTCGTTGTAGTTGCTGTTGTATTGGGAGTGGAGGTTGATGTCGTCTGTTGTTTCAAGAATTCCTCAGGGTTAACAAGTCCGCAGTCTTTGATAGTCGTTCGGCAAGAGCATTCTTTTCATCTTTTGCTTGCTGCATCAGCTCTCGCTTTACATCATTGTGTGACTTTGAACCAGACAGCCACGAAGACGATTCCATATTCATCCAATCATCTCTTGCGCTTGACGGTGCACTATTTGTGTCCCTAATAGCACTGTCGTCGGCAACTCTACCTCCACTGTTGTTTTTTACCACCATCATCTTCTTCACGATCTGCCTTTAGTTTCTTCTTCTCATCATAATACTCTTCACTTTCACTATCACTATGTTTGCTTCTCTTTCTATCTTTCTTGCTCTTTCTTATCTTTCTTATCTTTATGCTTCTTTTCCTTTTTTGAATGTTTCGATTGTGTGGGTGCCTCTACCCATTCATCATCAGACATCTCTTAATATGTATGATGTCCAGAATACTGACAAAATGACATTTAAATCTTGTCAGAAGTGTTAAGGTATGAATTTTTTTGCATTTTTTCAAATTGCCCAAAATGCGTTTTAATATGATACACAAGAAAATTTTGACAGTTCCATTTTTAAACTTTCATGGTTGATTCTCGGTTTTGGATTTTCCGATGGTTAACAATTGAATTATATAATTTAAATTTTTGTATTTATTAGTTATCAGCGTGACTCTTTAAATAAGGAGATATTCTCAATTTGGTATTAATCTTGGCTGCACCTTTCCATAGTTGTTGCTCATTGTTACTGTTGCTTAAACTGCTATTGCTGCTATTCAAGCTCCTGTTGTTGATGATATTTGAATTGCCCTGGCTATTACTGCTATTTTGAGTGCCATTGGTCTCAGTTGCATCAATGGATAAATCATTTGAAACGGAAAGAGATGTAAATGAATTCGACGACAACAAGAGCAAGTTGATATTCTCTTGGAGTGTGTCTATGATTTGTTGGAATGAGGGTCTTTGGGAATGATCTTGTTGCCAGCATTGGTTAATAAGACGTTTATACGATGAATTGCATGTTGTCGGAATGGACGGTCTCGATCCCTTGCATACACTTTGCTCGACATTGCCAAAGAATGACTCTCCAGAGAAAAAGCCAACACTGGATATCATCTCAAAGAGAATTACACCAAAGCTATAGACATCGACCGATTGATTGTAGAACCACTGATTCCTCATGATCTCAGGTGCTAAGTAAATAGGATTATCTACCAGTCGGCCTTCTAATCTTGAGCTATAGGTGTCTCTGACCGTGCCAAGATCTGCAATCGAAACTAGAGAATCTGCATTCTCCATGATCTCATTCATCATCTTTTTGTTAAACTCTTTGCTGTCTTTGTCATTGCTGGCTTTAAATCTGTCGACTATGTTCGAGAGGTTGTATTTTAATCAATAGGTTGGGTGGCTTTAAGTCGTTGTGATGCAGCGGCGGTGACTGAAGATGCAGCTCATTAACTCCGCGAGCAATGTCCAGTGCGATTCGAAGAGCTAGGGGATATGGAAGTGGACGATGCTTCTGAATGAATTGCTCAAGATCACCGTGGTGAATAAACTCTGTTACCAAACAGAGCGGTGACAGCACTAGACCTACGACTTTCAAGGTACGCTTGCAGCCAGAGAGATATTCAAATGTGTAAAGCTCCCTCCTGAAGTCTCTAAAGCAAAGTATGACATCCATGTTATCCTCCGGTCGCAATTGATCGTATTCAATGCTAGGTTGTGTATTGGTGGATGCTATTAATGAGTCCAACGAGCCACTACTGTTTGTGGCATAGCTACCGCTATTATTACCGCTAATTCCAGAGCTTATATCCATGTTGATCAACCTTTTGATAGCAACGACCTGGTTGTTATATCTGCCTTTGTAGACTATACCGAAGCCACCTCTCGCGAGCTCATTGTCATAGATAATCGATGCATGATCCACAATCTTTTTGATGGAGCAGTGAGTCAGTGTGACGTCTGGCGATATTTCATTGATGGGGACACCAGACAAATCGTAGGGACACACTGCTCTTTCAATCCGTTGACGAAAGCAAGCTCCAGCTGCTCAAGATTAAAGTAGGTACTGGGCACTTCTTTCGCAGAGCAGTGTGGGCACGGAACAAGTATCTGATACTTGCTCAGCGGGAATCGATATTTGATTTGAGACTCTATCACTTTCATTGTCTTGGAGAGCAAATCCTGGATAATGTAGAATCTGGTAGTTGGCCCAACAACTGTGACGTTCAGAGTGGTGTCCGACGACTGCTCAAACATCAGTCTGACTGCCTCAATAGGAGTATGGTTAGGGGACAAATTGAAATCCTGGATGGAGGTGTAGGTCGTTAGCTTGGTGGGATACTCTTGATTCAATCTTGCAAATTGGGATATTCGCTGGGTCAGAATGGAATACACCACGGTAGGTAAAGAGCAATTAAACTTGAATACTCTTTGAATCTTTGTAAAGTCACTGTTCCTCTTGGAGTGAAGCGATAGCCATTCGCTAAACTCAGAAGCAGGTGTTTCATTTGGATTGTGGCTGTTGTTGACCAAGATGGTCTGGTAGTCGTTCATCACTTGGAGAGTGACACCAGATGGGTGAGGAATTGGAATCGGGCTTTCAATTGACTTGACAAATGAAATTAAATTGAAGCGATATGCAAGGTTGAGATACTCACGGATATTCAGTCCTCCAGCAATCGTTCCGCTGCCACTGGAGCTATTTAGGCTGTTTCCGGGCAATGGAAGTGGTGGAAGTTCAGATACTCTGAGAAGACCGTGAGTGGGTATTGCCTGAAGGATCAACGAGGAGAACGATTGAAGTAGCCATTGAGTGTTGGTGATGAAGAGATCTGACAACTGGGTATCGGGAGAGTTGGCAAAGTTCAGGATGGAGCCTGTATTTTCAAGAAACTTTAGGAGCATTCCAATCTTTGATCTTCCTCTAATGTTGTAGATAGCCGCCATCTCAACAATGTCATCCATGGTCATCAACGGTCGTACATGCTTTTTCTCAATTAAATACTTTTCCAACAAAACAAAAGGAGATGGAATCATTTCATTGACCATTGTTGAGGTTGGCAAACTATTCACCAGTCTAACCTTTAATGTTTCCAAATAGTCGATATCCGATAACTTGATAAATACAAACTCTATTTGCCTGTTTATGTATACTATAGTAAAGGAATTAGTAAACTAATGATCTTGATCCCGTCAAAGTGCTATCAATTACCTTTGTTCTTATTCAATTGCTTCCAACTTTGTAGCCATTGATGATAGTTCAGTTCATTTTGGTTTGATTCAGGAATGATTCCTATTGCAAATATTTTGCAATTGGAGAATCTACTCGATATAATGTCAAGCCAGTAGTCAAGGACTTCGTTGTCATACTCAATATCGTTTGTGAAATTGAATTGAACGACATATACCGTTTTCTCTGTGAAAAACTGTGATTGAATGGGCCAGAAGTATCGGTTGCCTGAAAAACTCCCAGACTCTGAGATCCACCATGGTTGCAGTGCCATCAACTTGTTCGAATTTAGCAAATGGAGGTGAATTTACATAGATTGGTATTTGGTCTATGTCAACTGCCACCTTGTTGAGATCAACCACGACTTGGTTGCTTTGCGTTGGTAGAACAATTGAAAACACAATGAGGTGCGGCCACCTTTGTTTGCTCCTAGGAATACCAACTTGGCTCTAAGGCATGGTTGAATACTCTCAATGTACTCCTTCATTTGTGAGAGTATGGTTGTTACGTCGGCAACTGACTGATTTCCACTTGAAGAAATTCCACTTCCGTTGGACTGGTCAAGTCTCTTCAACTTGTTACCCTCGATATCCAAGTTTGTAATTGTGCTCATCATAGCAAGTGACTGAGGAAGATTCTCCAGCTGGTTATGAGGAATTAAGAATGTTTCTAGAGCAGATAAAGAACTAATAGTAGGTGGAAGCCATCCAATATTATTGTGACCAAGTTTGAGACTGATTAATTTTTTCAGCTGAGTCAATTCATCTGGCAACTCTTTGATTTGGTTGTACTGAAGAGACAGAGACTTCAACTGAGCCATTCTGCAAATGGCTTGTGGAATCTCGGTGATTCGGTTGTTGTCCGCTATCAACTCCTCAAGAGAGGTTATATTAACTACCGAATCAATCGATTGTATTTGATTATTGGAAATATTTAGGAATTGAAGTTGAACTAGTGAAGGCAATGAGTTTGGTAACTTCTGGAGCTGATTCTCACGCAAGTTCAAAGACTTCAGATTGATCAATTCTGAAATTAAACCAGGTATAGTTTTAATTTTGTTGCAAGAGAAATCAAGTTCTGTGAGGGTGTGGAGATTGACCAATTCCACTCCAAATGACTCCAAAGCATTTCGACTAATATTGAGAGAAACGATTTGATTCAATTTAGAGATATGTGGAGATATCTCTGTGATTTCATTAGACATGAGATTCAATCTTTTTAGCGTTGTGAATAAACCAATCTCTCTGGGAATACTTGACAAAAAGTTTTGAACAATACTTAAATGTTCCAAACCCTTTATCTTTTCATTCAACATCATCCAAAATGTAGATGGAACACCATAGATTAAATTATTATCTATAATTATTTCTTTGAGGTCTTTGAATTGGAATTGAGTTGAAACAATTAGTTGGGATGACTTGAGAATTTCTGGAAATAAGGATATACTCACTTTCGAATCTAAGTATTGAATTTGGAATGGATGATAAGAAATTATCTGAAATATTGATGGAATGAATTTGTTTGTTGACGTGTGTAATGTTTGGTTGTAAGAAAGAATTTGGCAAGTCAAAGAGACCCATGAATGAAAGATTCAGATCCAAAGCTCTTGGCGAGTTGGTTGAATTCTGCTGGACTACTGCAAGTGATTTTAAATCTATTTGGAGCTTAAGTGATTTTAAGGCATTAACTCTGGCGGATGAGGTCAGCCAACGAGTATAGAACTCACTCCACAATGAGATGTTATTATGGTTGAACTGTCGAATAGGTAGAGCTGAAAGAGAGTAAGCCTTATAGTATGGGTTAATGAAACGCTCGGATGATGTTGCAACACCAGCCCAAACCGACTGTGTTGCCTTTAAAAGATTGAGTTGGACAGCCTCTTTGTGACTCTTTGCCAGGAATGTACCAAAACGGCCAGTGAATGATTGACTGCATATAAAATTTACAAAGGATTGGTTGAATTCAAAGTCGGTTGGGAACTGAAGTATTAGTTGCACTATACAGTCACAGAATATAACAAATAGAAGCGGACCAAGATGTACGTATGAACTTCTCTGTGGAGAATGTCCAAACTCAGGAAGACCAAACTCAATCCACTCTTTTTGGATCAGAGTTTGAACTCCAACCAGTGTCCGATAATAAGGATCAAGGATTAACTGTACAAGTGAAGAAATAAGCACTTCTTCACATCCATGACCAGGACTCTGTATCACACCAGATTGTCCACTTGTAAAATATTCTGTAACTCTGCTCATGATTCTCATAGTGTTACCAATAATAGATAGCCACTCTGTAGCTGCGACTGCATTGCGCCAATTCTGCTTGTTTCCTTCAGTTGGTACACTAGAGGTACAAAGCTCAAGAAGCTTTGTAAAACTAGTCCTTATCCTCTCGCCATCGTCCATTCCGAGGTATATAAATTTACATTGAGGATAGTGGCTTTCGTAGGTTAATCTCTTTGGAGGGAAGCCTGTTTCAAAGATATTTAGAGGAATATTATGAGAACGGTTTGTATTGTGGATCTTGTAGAGCTCTTGCATGAGAGAATAGTCTGCCTCGTCCTGGATATCTACTGATGGTTGCTGTGAGATGGCAATGAAAATATGGTATCCGCTGATAGGTGTCCAGCTACACCATGTCACCGCTGGAAAACGCCTATTCACTCTGTAGTTTGAAATGTCTCTTAAGCTGTTATCTATAATGGTGGCCGGTAGTATAATGGAAGAGGAATAGGTTGGACAAATATCGAATCTCGCGTTCATCAACGATATTCTCCAGTGAGTGTTCAAATTCATTCTCTGATATTCAAGTCCAATATTTGTGATCTTCGAAATTGTGTTGCTAATTGAGCTGTTTGCTGGGCTTGAAATTGAATTTCCAGAACTACTCAATGAAACGACTGGCTGACTTGAGAATCCATTTCTATTCTTTCCAATAGCCAGAATTTGGTTTTCAATGGATGAGTTGGAATCTTGTGAGAATGCAAACAGTGATTTGGTTGGTTTGGTGAAAAGCCAGCTTAGTCACAAGTCCAACAAACAGCTCTTCGTCATGTTTACTCAAAAATGAAAGATATACAACTTTAAACAATCGGCTGACAATCTTTTGATATCTGTTAGCAGTTCTTTTCAACGACAATATTGATGTCAACTCGATTCCATCCAACTCTGCAGTATCTAGTGGCTCGCGATCCCACGATCTGTACAATATCCTGTAGTTTGTAACCCACAATTTAATACATCCAAGTAGAGGATGCATAGTGGATTCATCGCTGCTGGAAGGAGAATCCAGGAGTTGATATCGTACATACTCAACTGGTCCAAACACAATCTCCTCAGAGCTCAAAAGTGATGGAGTGGCAGGTGGACTATGCCGAAATAAACGGCTGTGTTCAACAATCATCGATCGCAAAATCTTGGTCGCCATGGGTGTCTCTCTGGAAAAAAAATAATGTATGCTTCTGCTGACTATACGCTGAAGGGTAGGCTCATCAGATGCCCACATATTCCACAGTTTCAAAACAGAATTCAATATTGCCAGATGAACCTGTGACAATTGTTGGATACAAAGCAACATGGGCATTGGCCGTGCATTTGTGAGTGAAAGATCATCGCCTATCGACTGTAGGAGAGGCGCTGGAATATTTGCCAAATAGGTACGGAGCAAGAGATAAACAATCTCCGACTCTACCGAATCCAGTATCTCATGGGTAGCCTCTGGCTGCTGACACCCTGAAAATTGGGTGATCAACCGATCGATCTGGTTGATCCGGAAATCCTCGAAACTCAACGGATCAGTGGTATTCAAAAGAGTGAGAACACGACCATTGTTCACAACAAACTGCAGTTGTTCAACACACCTATAAACAACAGTCGGACAACTTCCATCTACCTTAAATCTCGTTGCCAATCGATCCAAAGGAGATCCAAATAGAATTTGACTGTAACTATTGTTCACTCTATTTTTTTGCAACAATCTTATTGAACATTTGTTGTTGCTTCTGCTGCAGTTGAAATCAACAACGGACTCGTTGTTGTTATAGTTGTCTTGGCAAGGCCTTTGAGATGGAGGACTTCGATATAAGAAGGTGCTGCTGAGCTTTTAGATATAACTGTGCTGTGTGTTAATATTGGTATTGGGTTGGGATATGCTTTTTTTATTTTTCACCACCAATACTCTTGCAGATACCAATTTCAGATGAATTGATTGACTAATAGATTGATTGTTGTTGTTTTATGTTTCTTTGCTTTGCTTTAAATGTACAAATATCTAATCTACTCTATTACATATATTAAGTATTATAAATAATCTAATAAAAATGTTGTTGTTATTTCAATACTTACATTCTAATTGGAATATTAGAATCTATGGAAGTAGAATAAATTACTGTATAAAGTCGGCTATTGACTTAAATTGTAGAATGGTATTGGTGATTTCCTGACTTTCTGACTTGCAATTTTTCGTCTTGTCGGGTTTGGTTTTGTTGGTTTTACAATTAAAATAAATAAATAAATAAATAATAATTATTAATAATATAGCAGTGAAAGCTAGCTATAAGTTAATGTTATCAACAAGAAAGTCAATAATATGTTTGTTTCAACTTGACTGAGTTCTTTGCTTTGCTTTGAATGATTTGTATGCCTGAGATGATGTTGAAATGATGAGGATATCAGTTTAAAAGCAGAGTCTATTATTGTGATGTGATGACATCATTCAATATCAAGATATAAATAAAAATATAGAAATATAAATAGGCGTGTAATCAGAATAACATAACACTCTTTTTGGTTTTCTTAAATCACTTTATACTAAGACTGGGGATTGGAAACAACAACACAAACTACAAAAGTATTGGGGATCAGTTGTTGTTGGGTGGTATTTTGGTGTGAGTTTGAACAATAAGAGGTGGGCATCCCATTAAGTCAATTAGGCTGGTGCCAAACTGCGTCCTTTTTTGTCTAGCCCCAACAATCAAAAGATTATTATTAAATTACAAAAACTTAAAGAAAAATAAAAAATCTAAAAAAGATATGACATTTGTTTTTGTTTTTTTTGTAAGCGTTGGTCTTGGAAAGTGATCACCAAAGCGGCTTAAGAAATTTCCATCACAAATATCCTGATAATTTGTAGGAATAAAAGTCAAAAGAAAATATGATCAATACTTTCATTCATCATATAAGAAATCGACAATGCTTTTTATACTTGTATATTTTCGTGTAATATTACTTGGCTATGTTAAGAATCTCTAAAGAAGTTGTAGATGGACATTTGCTTTGAATGTTTGTTTGATGATTGATTGTTAGATAGATTGATGTTTAGTTTGTTTTTGGTTTAGTTTTGTTTAGTTTTATTATTATCTCAATAAAATATATATTTATAATGATTTAGTAGTATTATGTGTTGACAGTTGTTTATGTTGTTTGGGTTGATGTTATTGTAAATTTTTTAATGTAATAGATTTGCATCTAGAGATTTGATTATAATATATATATTTTCTTGTTTTACTTTTGTGAAAGTTCGGCACCGATTCTGTGACCCTTGATCTTGTTCCAGTTGATCTTTAATTTAGTGATTGGCAAAGCACGTCTCAATGCTTTGAAGGTGGTGTCACCCATTGTAGAATAGCTGGTGTCCAATGAAGAGTGTACATTGAGTTCAGTTCTACCAATTGCCTTAAATACATTTGATGCTGTAGTGTTTGCGTCCTATAATTGATCAAGGTGATCCAAAGTAAGTAGGTTGTTCATTGTTTTGGTGATTTGTGCATTATTAATACTTACAGCAGATGGGGCAGTGGTTGATTTATTGGTGGTGGTGTTTAATTGGACGTTACCGTCTTCGTAGTAGTGAACGTTGATTTGTAACTTTCCGTTGATTGTGACGTTACCGCTGTTTGGCTTGAAAGTACAGGTCCAAGTTGATCTCCATCTACCGTTCCAGAAGTTGTTTGGATTGAATTTAGATGATGACAAACAGATAGTGATTTGGTGTCCCTCAGATACCTTTGAACCGTAGACGGTGACGGTACCTGATGGGTAGAACTCATTGCAATATTTGAAAGCTTCTTCTTCAAAGGCAGCTCTGTATGGTTCAACATCAGAATCCAACTCACCTGCAATTGGACGTGAACCAGTTACAGCCTTAAAATGGCAAAAGATAACGTATTAGATCAATCATTGTAAGAATAGCAACTCTTTCGTTTAAGCTTGGTTTGACTTACCTGCTTGATGTGATCGTAAGTGATGACAACTTTACCCTTTGGGTCCAAATATTCGTTGTGGTTGATTTCTCCCTTTTTGGTGATCAAAACCTTGTGTCCCTTTGGTGATGAGACAGCAATCATTTGCTCAGTGTTATATTCTCTGAAAGTATCAGGAGCAGTTGCATTTAACATATTTTCATTTGGGCTGAGTAAAGTACGAACATCTATAGATCACAATTTAGTAATTAATAAACCTTCTTTTTTTTCTTCTTCTGAATATAATTATTTGACCAATCTAATCAATTCTAAATATTGTCTTTTGTCTTGTCTGTTCTCTGTTTTGATCTGCCTCTATGTTCGAAGTTGGTCTATAAAGTTTAACTAGCTGAATGATTCTTACCTGATACGATCTCGTTGAATTCTCCTGGTGGAGCACTCAATAAGAAGTTAGTGGCAATGCTGACAATCTCTTCGTTGGTGGCCATTGTTATTTATTGTGTTTGCTGATGATGGTGTTGAAGTTGATATAAATTGATTTACAAATTTGAATGAGCTGTATAACTAACTAAATGAACTGTCTTGACTGAGCTGAACAATTTAATTTAATTAACTATATAAGTATAAACTTTAAAGTAATAATGTACAACAGATGGAAGATAAAAAAACTATTTAAAAAATATCAATTTTTATAAAAAAGATGAGTATTATCGCACTTATTAATAATATTTTCACCACTTCATGAAGATAGATAATGAGAGAGAGTTCAAGCCACAAGAAATTGAAAAAAATTAAAAAAAACTCATTTAAAAAATCCATTTTGAGAGTTCAGAAGACCCAAAACCCATTGTCAATGATGTTGCTTTTGTTTTTTCCATAATATTAATTTTTATTTTATTTTTTTAATAAATACAAGATAGTGCATAAATAAAAATAAAAAAAATGTTTTAAAAAATAAATAATAAAAAATAATAATAAAGATATTATTTGTAAATAATAGTATTAAAACAAACAATGAATTTGATTACAAATTAGTTACACTTATTATTTAGTGCAACTACAATTTACAACAATTTTAATGAAATTTTAAAAATTATTATTATATTTTGTTAATATTGACAAAAAAAAGGTTATTAATATTGGTTAACCAATATGGTCATTGGTTAAATGGGGGTTTGTTGTTTGGATTCTACTATTTATGCTTTTGTTACTGTTGTTATTGTTATTGTTGTTGTTTGTTGGTTATTATTATTGTATTGTATTTTAAAAACGATATGTATCTTCTGGTTTAACTAAAAATGGTCTATCGATAAATATGTTGTTGTATTTCTTCATAGCTTTGGCGGTGGCGAATAGGATGACAGCCCAGTAGAAGATGAATACAAAGAGTGAGCTGAGGACGGTCGATGATGATGGGAGAACTGCGGCATAGATGAGGAATGCCAAAAGAAGGGCAAGACCTACCCATATCAGTTGGATTGGGTGCTTGGGGTTGCTGAGCTGCTCGGCGTCCACTTTGTAGACTCCGGTGAAGAGGTCAAAGGCATCTTGACGGAATCCATCAATAAAGTTGTTGAGGTAGTAACGCTTGAGTGAGTTTTCACCGTCTTGGATAAGTCCAGCGGTTGAACGCTTTCCAGTACGGGTATAGTCGTTCTTGAGTGCTCCGGTTCCACTGTATTGGGTGGAGATGACGTCGGCGTGATCGGCCCACATATTCTTGTAGATACCGTCGAACTGTGGTGATTCGATCAGCTTGGTGTCGACTCCGAGTGCTGTGAGCTGGGCAGCGAGCTGCTGCTTGGAGACGAGGGTCTGGACAACGTTGGTACGATCAAGATTGTCGATACAGTTGGTACGGACGATACCCTTTTGACGTTGGACTGGGTTTCCACCCTTGGCCATGAAGAATCCGTCACGTTGGATGTCGTCCTTGATCATGTCCATGAGAATCGAAAGCTTGTCGTAACGCATTCCTTTGCAGATGGCGTGGAAGTCGAACCAGACATACTTGACGTGGGCAACCTTGGAGATTCCCTTCTCGTAGGCTTCACCAAGCTTAAGCTCGTCTGACTTTTTATCGATCAGTTGACAATGGTGGTGTCTCCGTAGAGATCGTAGAGTTGTGCAAAGTGGTTGCGGACAGCGGTTTGGTTAACACTCTCGTTTCCGTAGAACTTGACACGTGGCTTGTAGGCAAGACTTGGGTACTGTGACCAAAGCAGTGGAACGGAACCACGGATCTGAACGAATGAGGTGTAGGTGTCTTTCTTTGAGAGCACCTCAAAGATCTGTTCAGTTTTCGACATTGTTGGCAACATTACCCTTCTGGTCGGCACCACGTTGGTAGTAACGAGTACCGGCACGTTGGTGATTTCTACGTGACATCAAGGTGATTCTGTAGTCTTGTCCAGCGTAGCTAAACTTGCTTTGCTTGACGAATCCCATTGTCACTGGGACGACCCACTCTTTGGCCACGTCTTGATAGTCGGTGACGTAGTTTTTTGTTCCAGAAGAAACGTTCGTCTGGTGCAGTTGCAGTGATCTCACGCTGACGGGTGTGTGTAATATCAGTGTTGAAAGAGAAGTAGAATGACTTTACCTTGAGTATCCACTGAAGCATTTCGAGGTAAGCTTGTTCCTCGTCGTAGAGTGGGATGGTGATGAGTGATTGCTGGTTGGCATGGAATGGGATCAGCTGAACTGAGTCGACACGATAGATGTAGACAGGGGTCGAGGAGACACCTGGGATTTGAGCAACGACAGTGGTCTTGTCGGCAACGATCAAGTAGCGACCAGAGAGCAGTGGGATGATACCGATCAAGCAACCCTGGATGTCTTGAGTTGAGATGACATTCTCAGAGGCGCCCAGATTCAGAGTGGTGCCATCGTATCTGCTGTAGGTCAAATCAGACTTGTTGATCGCAATGCCATAGGGCAACACTCTCATGTTGGTCGAGATCAGCAGAATTCTATCTGTAGTTTGTACAATTGATATATCAGTCATCTTAAGATGTTCTTCTTCTTCTTCTTTATCTTCAATCTATATATCTGCAAAAAACACAATTGATTATTAAAATAAAAATGAAGTGTGCAATAGTTTCAAACACTGATCTATTTATTTGATTTTTTATTAAATATCTCAATTTTACATTGATTGGTTAATGTATGTTTGTACTTGGTGAGTCCAATTTTCATTAGATCAATCTAATGGGAAGTAATGAGATGAATCATAGAAATAATTTATACCAATTTATAAATAAGTAGAATACTTGATCAAATAATTTGGTAAGTCTGGACTTTGTGAATCTGGGATCTAAATTTTTTCCAGGTAGCTATAGCTGTCTGATATAAGATATGTATCTATTGACACCTTAATAATTACAAAAGTATTTAAGCCAAAAATAATCTCTCCAGCCAAATATAAACTCTAGATTAGTTTTGTTCAATTTCATCTCCACAAGGAAAGTAGACTTACATGATTGATAGTTTCATCATTTCAAAAATCAAATTAACATTATGGATTCCAACAATGATATTAATCAATAGGTACCATTTTAATACTATGGAGTTTGGTATCAAGTAGACATATATTTGAAGAAAAAAATCACCAAAAGTGATATAGATATTCATCTAATTATACATTATTTAAAGTGAAATGTCTATATTGTATTAATACATAGAATAACAGTCCATTAATAAACAATTTAACCTATTATATAATTCTTCAAATCAAGTATGTTAAATGGAATAAGTTCTTGCAATGGAACCTACGTCTGCAACCATAAAATTTTAAAAAAATCAGAATTTAAATTCAATTTTGTCATCTAACCTACCCTTTGCATAACCTTTTTGTTTTAAATTGATTTGGGTGTTGTCAACTCATTTACACTTAACATTACATACTAAATAACAAACTATTTATACAATGGTCAGTAGCTTTAGCGGGATGTGCATGTATAATCTCTCTCTACAGATGTTTATATGATAGTATATATGTACAACAACTTGATGTAATGATATTAACATATCTTTATAAATATATCTATGTATTTAGTTTCACTTTTTATTACTGCTAAGTAGACAGGGAAAGACTAGATTGACAAAATGGTATTCACCCTACACCAATAAAGAAAAGTCTAGATTCACAAGAGAGATCAGCAATATGGTATTGAGCAGACCACCCAAGCTCTGCAACTTTTTAGAGTGGAAAGAATACAAGATCATCTTCAAGCGTTATGCCAGTTTGTTTTTCGTTGTTTGTGTAGATCGTACTGATAATGAGCTCATCGTATTGGAGATCATTCATCATTTTGTAGAGATATTGGATCGTTATTTTGGAAATGTAATGTATAACAACAACTCAACACCAGATACCTCTAGACACATCTATCTACATGCACTATCAATAAGACTCTAAAGCAGCAAAGCATTAAACAACATCGCAATTACATTAGAGGATAAGCATTATAATAGTAGTCAGTAAATACTAGCGATACAGAAAGCGACTATACAACATTCATGAGATGATGTTGCTTCTACAACTACTACTACTACAGCAATCAACTCATTCATTCACACTAATGATCAGGATATTAGGAATAACAAATTATTAACCTTATTCCAACATACAACACATCCTATAGGTTTGTGAATTAGATTTGATTTTCAACTTCCACAAAGCCTATTATATTTTAGATGAATTGATTATGGCAGGTGAACTTCAAGAGACTAGCAAGAAGACTGTTTTAAGAATTATGGCTCAGCAGGATGCTCAACAAGAGAACCCAAGTGAACACAAAGTAGATCTATAAATATAAAGCAACCAACCCCTACACATATGTTAACATTATAAACCATAATATATCTTTTAGTAATATCAACAAACAACTATCACAATAAATCAAACTTAATTTAACAACACCTTATAATATACATACATACTAGTAAACCTCTACCAATCAAACATAAATTAAATAGATAAAGATTATCTATCCACTTTAATATAATTCATTCTTTGTTTACTCCTATAATTATCATTATAATGATAATACTATACTACATAATCATCAAAGTATTTAAATAGATTTATAAATCTTTAAAGAAAGAAGAAGAAGAAGAAGAGATAAGACAACTTAAAACCAAAGTAGATTAGATAATATAGTTAACTCACAACACTCACTGACTCAGCATTAATAAAATAATATTGACTTGTAGCGGTCATTGTAGTGACCAATAGTTTTTACAATATAAACAACAACTACAACAACAACATCATCATCATCATCATCATCTGGTAAACAGATTGTAGAATAGATAATAATAATAATAACAATAATCATAATATTTTATTATAATAATAATAATGATAATTTGTTCATTCT
This sequence comes from Heterostelium multicystogenum, assembly GCA_003667245.1. NCBI lineage: Eukaryota > Evosea > Eumycetozoa > Acytosteliales > Acytosteliaceae > Heterostelium > Heterostelium multicystogenum. Next base: position 16,433 of record RCNN01000250.1, read on the forward strand.
AATAATCAACAATGAATACATAAATGAACCCACACATCATCCTTCTTTTTCCTAAAAAAGTAAAATAACCAAATTGGAAGAATATTCATTGCTATCCATCGTCATACCACCTACCCAGGTGTAAAATATGAATGAATTTTATTTTAATATTATCAATTATCAATTATTAAATATAATATTTAAATATCTAGTTTTCATTTTTTATATTTTGATCCCAATATATATATAATAATAACAAATATCATTCACCTCTTTTAAATCAAACTAATAATAATAATAATATAGTAATAATAGTAATATCTTATAAATCATAAAACCTATTTAACTTCTAATTTTATATATATCTAAATTTTAATTATGGTTGGAGAAGAAATGTTAATGGATGGAATTGTTTTAAACGAAACTAATATTAGTAATAATAATAATATAGAAAGTTATACAAATAGTAATACACATAATAACAATGATAATATTGATAGTAAAATTAATAATATATTAAATAATAGTGATGTAAATAATATTATTGATCGTTTGGAAAATAATACAAATAATAATGGTAGTAAAGATAACTTTAATGAATTTAAAAATAACAGCAACAATTATGAATTAAAAGAAATTCAATCATTGGCTAATAGCCATGATGAATTAGAAACTTCTTATGATATTGATCCAATTCTTAAAAAGAATATGCTGGAAGCAGATAAAAAGCAAATGGAGAAAGACTCAAGCCAAACTCCAATAGTTGATCACCTTGTTTTTATAGTTCATGGAGTAGGAAATCAATTATCAGAGAATAAAATTGCAACATTAGAACAAAATGGTATATTTTAAAAGTTAATTATATTCTTTTATTTGGAAACTAATAATTTGAATCCATATCTATAGTAAATTTATTGAAAAAGAACTTTAATCATATCTCTCAAAAGGGTGGTTCAAATGACAGACAAATCAATGTTGAATTTAAAATGATTGAATGGCATTCAAAAATTAGAAAAGATAATTTAGATAAGTATGTTATCACAGAGTGTTTTGTTCTAAGAACTTAACGGTTAGATGAATATACTAATATTCCTTTAATCTATTATCAAATAAAAAGTGATTTAGAAAAGATTTCACCAAATTCGATTGAAAAGATAAGAGGATTTGTTAATGAAACAATATTTGATATTATGTTGTACATGACTCCAGAGTTTCATAATGAAATCATGAAAGAGGTCAGCAGTCAGATTAACAGTACCTACCAAAACTTTATGAATCACCACCCAAAGTTTAGAGGGTTGGTTTCTATTTTTGCTCACTCACTTGGCTCAGTAATTGTTTTCGATCTACTCTCAAAGAAACATGTTAATTTTAAAATTGAAAATGTATTTGCTGTTGGCTCACCCCTAGGATTATTTCTACGATTGAATGGACATCAGCTAGGAAAGTTGGATTTTGAGAGAATCATCCCACAGTGTTCCCATTGGCATAACATATTTTCCCCAACTGATCCTGTAGCCTACAGAATAGAACCTTACATTGATGAGCGTTATCTGCAGTTGCAACCACTGCTTATCGACATTCCAGATCCAGTGGAGAAAAAGAATACTCTTTTCAATTCATATAAAGAGAAGCTTGGTGGATTGTTCAGTCGATCAAAACCCACTCAATCTTCTCCGCCATCGACCTCTGGTTCTCCAACTAACACAACAGTTATTAGCAGTATTGTGACTGAAACAACAACCAGCAATGTAAAAACAACAACTACTACTACAAGCATCACTGAGACGATAAAGACTGAGAAGTCTGAACAGACTGCGAATTCATCAGCTTCAACCGAAAAGAATCATAATAACTCTACAGAATCCCTGCTTACCTCCGAGTTGAAAAAGTCACATCCACTAGAAGCTACACCAACTAAGTTGTCACCAAAGATGGCAACAGAAAACTGCATTGCTGATGGAAAAAATCTAGATAACGAGAATACAAATAACGACTCAACAAATAACAACGGTCAAACCAAAGACTTCATTGCTTGCAATCCAAAGAGATTTGATTACATTCTCGAAGAAGGTTCAAATATTTGGAGAAATGGAATTCCAAGCTACTTCATATCTATTATTTCACACATATGTTATTGGGACTCAAAGATTGTTGCGAAATTCCTTGTGAAATCTCTGACCTACAAATGGACAAAAATTGGCGAGTACAAGCAACGTCAGTCGACACTGGACATCAATGCACTGATACAAGAAAACAAAGATTGTGAAACACCCATTATTGGATTCAATCGTTTGCGAACATCATCAATAACATCGTCATCCGTCTCCTCCACCAACAGTATTTCAATTCCACCAACAACTTCCAAACCTATAGACATTCAACAATTCACACAAGATTATAACTATTTATAATTATATAATAAAAAAACCAAACAAACCAAACAGGTATCTTTACCTGTTTTTCTTTCGAAATAAGTCTACACATAGATTAATAAAGTAAAGAATTATTAATAATGTAAGAGCCCTTTTTTTTGACCGTGTCCTAAATTGGGGGCGTGCCTCAAAAGGTTGTACGTATTAACCGAGATACGAACCTCCTGTATTAACGGTTACTCTTAACCATTAATTATGAAAAAATAACAAATAAATAGTACATATGCATATACCAATTATAATTTTATGGGTAAAATAATGCTTAAAATTTGATAAAAATTAACCCACCCACACGTTTGAAATAATTTGTGTAGATGTGATACTTGAGAAAAGGAGGGAACAATAAACTATTTCATATCATTTGTTATCTTTTGAAATTATTATATGTTTAAATTATGATATCAAGAAAAGCTACAAGAATCGAATTGAACATTGAGGACATCGAGGAGTACGAGCAACTCAAGGGTGAACAAACCAATGATTACAATCAAATGATGAGAGCGAATGCTCAGTCGACTCCAAAAGTAGGGATGAATGTAGATAAAAAACTGCCATTGGTCAACACTGCAACTCCTCAAAGTAATACCAACAAGTCACCATCAACAGCACAACGTATTGGTTTTCAATAGCCCCAGTAGATCATCTGTGATAGATGTAATATCAGGAGATAAATAATATCTGATTCTCTTCCAGCCCAACAAATGCATTCTAGCTATCAATACAACACTGGTTGTGATCAGAGTGTGTACTATTAAAGTCAACAGGTCCTTATATTTAAAGCGAAAACTATAACTAACAGCCAAATAAATAAATTGTGTACATAAATATTCAATCAATAATCTTATTACACTATGGATGGTCTTTGAACTTTTAACAAGTCTTGGAATCTTCAGCTTTGCGCAGAAAGTATTGGAATTCATTCAACATATTTCCATCACTTCACTTTTATTATAGACTTGACCAATTTACATTCTTTCCTTCTGTGACTAAATATTCTTTTTTAAACAACTAATTTTTTGATCACAAAACAACCCAGACCAGTCTGGAGTCCATCACCCAAAAAAAAGATGAATTTAAAATTATTAATTTAAATTAATCTTTTTTAAATCAATCAATGAAATTCTATTAATGAAAAATCTGATCTGCTGACTGTTGACTTTAAAAAGCAAAGACCTCATTAGCCATTTGTTAATAATTGTACTATACTAGAGTTTATTATTCCTGTTATTACTGTTGTTATTATAATTATTGTCAATGTATGAATTTAAATAAGATATCATTATATATTAAAATATTATAAATTCAAAATATACACATTATACATATTATTATTGATTATTATTTATTTAATTAGTTATATTATATTTATATACAAAGATGTTTGAATATATATTTAAATCATTTAGTAAAACTGTACAAAATACAAGATTAAACCTTTTCAAGACAAATAGATATATTAGTCATACATTTTATAAATTATTTAATAGAAACAATGTACATCTAAAAGGAAGAAATGCTTTATTCTTCAAACATAACAATAACAATAATCGAATTAAATACAACATTGACAATAGAACCACCAATAGTAGAAGCAGTCACAATTTGAATGATACTGCCTCTGTCTTTTACAGAACAACAACACTCGACTCTGCTATGTATAGATTGGACAACCACAATGACAAATAACAAATCCAAAAACCACTTGTACAATAATATTACTAGATTAAATAAAAATATAAACTGCCACAACAATCAGTTTACATTGGACCGATGTAACTTATAACATATATTATAAATGTGAAACTTCAACACAAACAAATGAAGATGATCCTCTTCATTTCATTGTTGTCATATTGCGACAATTATAATTATTGGAAAAAACACCTTTTTTTTTTAATTAATTAATTTTGGGACCCACTTCACTGAAGTGAACATATATAATATGAAGTGGTTAGTTTTGCTTCCAGTTTTTATAGTGGTGGTGAACCAATTTATTTATAACTTTATTACAAATGTCTGCTTTACTTATTATTGATGTTCAATATGATTTCATGAAAGGTGGAAGTCTGGAGGTGAAAGATGCCGAGGAGATACTAGAGCCAATCAACAAGCTGAGGACTAATAGAAAGTTCGATTTGGTCGTGTTGACACAGGACTATCATCCACAGGACCACGTGTCTTTTGCATCGAACAACCCCGGAAAGAAATTGTTTGAAGCTGTCGAATACCACCATGGTGTCCAGATCATGTGGCCAGATCATTGTGTCCAAGGCTCACATGGTGCCGAGATTAATGATAAACTGATACGTCTGCCTACAGACAAAGTCGTTAGAAAAGGTCAAAATAAAGAGGTAGACAGCTACTCTGCATTCTTTGACAACGACCACAAAAGTAAGACCGACTTGGAAGATATTCTTAGAGAAAATCATATCAAAGATGTCTATGTTTGTGGACTAGCAACAGATTACTGTGTATCTTATACAGCTCTTGATGCAAATGCAGCCGGTTTCAAGACACATTTCTTTGAAGATGCAAGCAGAGGTGTAGCACCTGACACCTCAAAATCACAAATTGAAAAGATGAAGCAAAACAACATCACAATCATGAAAACCACAGACATGTATTAAATAATCAACTAACTAAATCAAGAGACTATTCACTTTGTACATATTTGCTACCCTCTTTCAAACTTATATTTAAATTAATAAACTTTTATTTTTAAAAATTAAAAAAACTAGTTTGAGGTGGAGAAAACGAACGAATGTCATTAATGTGGTCCATATCATCTATAAATTTAAGATACAACATAAGCTACAAAGATGACACCAGAGGAATTCCAAATATATAGACAAAAAGCATTTGAAGAAGCACAGATAAAAGTAGCCAATATGGCTAAAGAGGATATACAAGTGTTGGTTCCACTGCTAGAGCAACACCAAACGGCAGTCGACCAACTACTGCAGAAAGCAGACGCCACAGATATATCCAAAGGTGCACCAATTCAAAGTTTATTCGTTGTTTTATGCCTTCTTTTGAATGAAGAGCTCTGTTCATATGTTGTAAGTTGTTTGAAATAACATGCATTCTATATTTCATTGACAAACCCATTCTAATATTATTATTATTAATACAATGTAGGAAGCAAGACAATTATCATGTAAATCAGGATCAGTTCTTATTGGTGCAATAAAGAATCTTGATTATACTAGAGTCAGTCATCATATTTACAAGCTATTGGAAGGATATTATACAAACTATGAAGTGACATTACATCCAGAGTTTACTGAAGAACGATTGTCTGCTTTTGGTGACATTGCAATTGCATTGTTTCGTTGGGCAGACTCTATATATACTCTACTATCATTTAGATTCGACGACATAGATGATGAAGAAGATGATCAATAATACCTAATAATCTTAATAATAATATCACAACAACAATGTAAATAGTATATAATATAGTCGTAGTAGATAGTTGTCTGTCTGTTGCCTCTCTGGCTCAATAAAATACAACTATACAATACAATAGAAGCAATGCAATTAGGAAGTTATGTCATATTGACACACAAAACAATGATATTAAATATGGATATCTATTATAAAATTTATTATTATGTTGTACAACAAAGGTGGAATGTAGACTGAAACCAATATTTCAACGGCATGTTCGATATTGCTTGGTGCTTGCTGAACTATAGGCTAGTCAATGGATCTGTTCTCTATCTAATGCTATTATCAATTTATTTGAAGAGGTGCTTGAGGTTGTCTGGAGCAGATTCAACAGCAGTTCTGTCATCTGGACCAACGACATTCTTGTTGGCACCATTCTTCAAAAGCAACTCTACACAACCGGCATGACCTTCATACACAGCAGCCAACAATGGAGTAATTCCATATTTATCTACCGTTCAGATTGGATGTTTTCAATTAGTATCAATGCACTCCAACAAATAGTTTAGCTTTATTTACCTGGTTGATCAATCTTTGCCTTCTTGCTAATCAATAATTCCAAAACAGCAGTTTGACCCTATGAGCATATGTTAGAATAATCCATGTTTGTTGTATTACATTGTTGAATTTGCTGTACATACAAAGTCAGCAGCCCAGTGGCATGCACCTCTGTTGTTGGCATCCAATCTGTTGATTACACTTGGGTCCTTTTGGAGAAAAACTGTTTACACCAGCAAGATCACCATTCTTGACGGCCCAGTCGAATTCCTCTGCTTGAGCTGATTTACCTTCGCTACTCATTGTTAATGATTCTTTTATATATATGTTAATAAATTAGTTACTATTTATATTTTCAATTTAATTTTAATAATATTATTATAGGTTGGTTGAAGTTAGCTTTACATCATTGCAATCAATCATAAAAAAACAATATTTTTTAAAAAATAAATTGACAAAAAACAAAAAATTAACAACCACTCCAAATTTCAATAAAAGCAACCCAATAATGGGTTGTTGCTGGGCACTAGGTCGATCTTCATCCTAAAACCATTAATTAATCTAAGACCAACTTAAGATTAAATCAGATATCCAATATGTAAACCAAAATATAAATACAAAATCAATGTGTATTTGTTATGTCCTCCATTTTGAGTTTATTATTTATTTATTAATTATTTATTACAATACTAATCACTAAATGAATGAAATGAATGAAGAAATTTATAATTCATTGTTAACAGAATTAACATATTGTTAATATATGTTGTGAATAATAGAAATGGAATACACATTTCTGACTTTTGTTATTCCTAAAAAAAAACAAAAAACAACAAAATGGAATGATTTTTTAAACATTCGAATCTTCACACCATGAAAAGAAACATCAAGCCAACAGTAGTGTTAACCAATTATAGAAAGAAATATACATTTAATGATTCTTTGGTGTTTTTAGTTTTGTTGCAACAAAAGAACATTCAATTATAGATTCGAACTATCTCTACTACAAGTAAATTTGAAATAATTTTTTGAATTTCAATTGAGTTTCATTTCCTTAATATAAATTAACAAAGACCTCCTGAATATTCAATCAAACAACTAATCAATCAGATAACATGGCTAACATTGTTGGTAAATTACTCCAGAATATGGTTATAAAGAATAAGTTTAAGGTTATTGTTGTGCCTGTGCTACAAGACAACTATAGCTATCTGCTCGTTGATGAGCTCACCAATAAAGCTGCGGCTATCGACTCTGTTGAGCCTGAGAAAATCTTATCCGTTGCCAAGTCCAATAATGTTACTATTGAATCGATTTTAACTACTCATCATCATTGGTAAATAGTTAAATTCCATTGGAACTATATAACTTAATGTTTATATTTATATAAATATATTTGCAGGGATCATGCAGGTGGAAACAAAAAGATGAAAGATCTGCTACCAAAATGTACCTATCTATGGTGGAGATGATCGTGTCGAAGCTATATCACATAAAGTCGCTGATAATGATATCATCAATGTTGGTGAGCTGAGAGTAAGAGTATTTGCATCGCCGGCACATACATCAGGACATGTGCTCTACTATGTGAACAGAGAGGACTCATCTTGTGTATTCACAGGAGATACTCTCTTCATTGGTGGCTGTGGTCGTCTCTTTGAAGGAAATGCTGCGCAAATGTACCATGCTCTTTACAATGTCATTGGTACACTACCAGAAGACACATTAATATACTGTGGCCATGAATATACCTACAAGAATCTACTATTTGCCAAAACTATTGAACCCGACAACGATGACCTACAAGTATGTATTTTCAAAAAAAAATTAGCTTTACCTGTATCAATCTAACAGAATATCAAGAAAATGTTAGATTTTTCTTTGAAACAGAAGGAGAACAATCAACCCACAGTTCCATCTACGGTGGCAATGGAAAAGTCGTACAATCCCTTCATGAGAGTGCACATAGCGACAACAGTTGCCGCTCAGCAACTACATAAAGAGAACCCCAATGCTTCTCCAATAGACATACTAGCCCATATTAGAAAATTGAAAGATTCCTATTAAAATTATTTTTTTCTCTGTTCACTCATATCTACAGATAAACAATGAATTCATTCTTTTTTAGTGATTTTTACAGGTGTTGTATTTAATCAGTTTTATTAATAATTGACTCCATCAACAAAATGAAAAGATCACATAAAGATATAGAAGAGATAAAAACAAAGAGTACTTTACAATGCAAGCAACACAATAAGTCATTGAAGCTGATTTGTCACAAGTGTAATCTATTGATGTGTTCAAGATGTTGCATTCTCCACAATAAAATTGAAAATCATATAAGATTCTGTGATCATATCAATGATATTATCGATCAATTAAATGACATCAATACGATTGATGATCATATCAATCAACAATCAACAAACAGCAGCAGTAATAATTATACCAACAAAGATCAAGCAAATCATGATTCGAAATCATCGATCAAACAAAGATTGTTGTCAGTGTGGAGTTCATTAAAGACATGTTCATCAGAGATACAATCAATCACAACAACAGAACAAGAGATATCACAACACTTTGAACAATATCATCAATACCTCATCATTGAAGAACAAAGATTAAAGAACAGAATGAAAGAACACAAACAGATATTGACTGATCTAATCGAGAACAACATCAATCAATTGAAACATCTCATCAATATCATCAATATCAATAATCATTTGAATAACAACAAAGATACAACAGAAAACAAACATTATAATAAGACAACAGACAATGATACAACAGATAAATATTTGATAACAACAATTATATCATCAATAGAATCATGTTTCAACTTTATCATCATTCATATCAAACAACCAACAAACAATATTCAATGATCGATACAACCAACAATATGATATCAATCAACTGATCAAACAATACAACAATGATCACCAATCAATCATTTTATATCTGTTGAATCAATACAATCAATCATTTAATCAAAATACAATCGATGATATTGATCATTATTCATATTCATTGACAACCAAACCATTCGATTCTGAATCAATGGAAACTTTAATAGAAAAAAATACAATTGTCAATACAAATCCAAATCATCAGTGTCCTCATATATTTTCGCAACACATCATAAAGAAGTAACGCTTACCAGTCTTTCAAACAACAATTCAATCGAACAATTCCATTTAAAATATTATTTCCAACATGCATTCAAATCAATTATCAAAGTTGGTGAATATATCTATGTATTTGGAGGTTTTCATTTGTTTTTATTGAAAATCTCATCCATCAGTTGAACACATTGGTATCATGGAAGGAATTCATCCTGAGCTTTACATATCAGTTTTGTTATGATGGTCAAGATCATATCTATTTGATTAGTGGTTATAAAAATAATAGAATTGATAGATTCAACATCAAAACAATGAAATTTGAAAGTTATAATGAAGACTCATCAATTTATGAACAACAAAGATCTATAATGATATACAATGGAATTTTATACTCATTGGCAGAAAGAAATATTCTATACTCATTTGACTTGAGAAACCAAACTTGCTTAGATCAACACTATATTAAATTGGAGAAGGATATATTACAAGCATGTCATGACAACAATGGAAATTTCTACTTTTATAGAAAATATTTCTTCAAATTCAATGTCTTGACCAAGAAAAAAAACCAAACTCAAAAAGAATCCGAGCAAATATAGTGGTACTTATCCAGTTTACCATCAAGTATCACCAACAGAGAGTTACATTTATTTTTTAGATCAAAATAATTGTAGTTACGGTAACTTAAAATATTCAATTGAGAGAGATGAGTACGAACGATTCTATTTGGGTAAACTAAAAAGCTGGTGGTCATTGATTGCTTTTTAGACTACTTTAAAAAATAAAATACAGGAGATGAGATTTTAAATTAAACTACTACTTATCTAACAATGATGATACTTACAAACCTTTGAATATAGATTTCTATTGATAATGATTCAGATTTTCTGTTTAGTTATTCTTCATTTATATCAATGGTGATCAATAAAATATCGATGAGATCTACAATAACAAATCAAAATTTATAAAAGAATGGTCGAATAATACAAGTTATTATTCAGAAAGCCAATTGATTAATGAAGGTCAAGACATTGGGAGCTATTTCCCTCTACTAAACGAATTGAGAAAAAGTTCTAATCAATAATATATTTCCTCAAAATACTGATATCCTATATGCAAACAGCACCATTCCACACCACCAATCACTATTCCACAAATTGACTCAAAGCACAGAGAAGAAGTATTCATGATAAATGACACTTCGATTTCTAATACCTACATTAAGTTATATTCTTTTTTAGAATTATTTGTTAAAGATAGTATATCTCGGAGAATTATGGTTGAACTCTGGAAACAAAAAAACAGTAATGATTATACTCATGTGCAGTGAAATGGCTTGATGACAACAAGAATGATTTTGGGGAATAATGTTAGAAAGATTAAAAGTTGTTACTGACATCAAAAAAATAAACCCTTTTGACCAATCAAAATATTCTGTGCAGATATTTATGAACAACACCATTTTTTTATCATTTTAATAATATCTGGTGATGGTTTTTTTTAAATCAAATTTAGCTTTCGAAATTATTAACCCAAGTTTATTTAGACTTTTTATTATTTGGTTAAAATTTGTTTTAGATTTAATAAAAAGCAATAGATAATATATACCAAATACTGTATTAAAGTCAAATCAATGGACAATTTTTATATTGACCTTAAATCTGCACTTCCTGACATTAACACCACTACGCCCCTTTATAAATCGAGCATAAATCTTGACAATCTAAATCTAAAAGATTTTAAAGTATGAATTTATTTCATTAATCCTATAGCATTGAGTAATCTAACAATCTATTAATAAATAGATATATTCAAGTGGTGAGAAAGATTTCCTTTTGAATGATGAAAGGTTTATTTCTGGTGATCAATTAAACATTGAAGGGATCTGTGAATATAGATCCGATTTTATTTATATATTGTCAAATAATATTAGCTATTATTCAGAAATGACAAAAGATTGCCAATCGATTAAATGAAAATCAAGACATTGGGGACGATCTCCCTCTTCTAAACGAATTAAGAAGCAATTATAATAATATAAATTCGAACAAAAAACTAATGGCCTATATGCAAACAGCACAATTCCAGAAACCGGCTTCAAGCACTATGAAGAAAAAGTCATGATAAATGATCTACCGCTTCGATTTCTACTACCAGCATCTATTAAGATAAAAGACCTATTTGGCCAAAAGACAATTATTACACCCTCAAGCCAAAGACCAAAAGGGTACTTCAATAGAACTAAGGTTCTTGATGAAGCATACACAGAAATTATTGTCGTTAGGCAACACGAGGTAGATCTCTACTCCAAATGGACCAACCATGTCATCATTGTGTTACCTGAGCCACAATCTGGAGTTGGTTATGCTCGTTATTGGTGCCAACAAATTGCTCAATTTTTACAATTAAAACAATGTTGGATGATCGATGATCTTGTTCAATATATATAAATTCGACCCCAATCTACAAGATAATGTCCCTATAAAATGGACAGATCAAATGAAATTAATGGAATCAGAGATGAATTCTCAAAAAGGTAACTACAAATTAGTTTAAGTTAAATAATAGAGAATATATTAAATATTTTTAGAAAATATTGCAATGATGTCTCTTGCATCATATAGTCCCAAAATGGAATCCATAATTCGAGAGAATAACCAATATGAAAGCAATCCAACCAAAAGTTGGATTATGCCAAGTTTTTGTTTTGTTGAACGTTTCACTACTCAAACAAAACAATATACTATATTGTAGAAACCCTTACTCATAAAGAGGATGTATTGTTTTCAATAGATTGTTATAAAAGCCAATCTTTTTCCAATAGTGATCAGAGATACTAAATTCTGTGATATCAAAGAGAATTCAAGAACTAGTGGAGCTCATAGTCCCATTGCAAAGATGACACCCCCTCCTGTTACCAATACAAAAAGTGCCCCATTAAATTCTTCTAATGTATACACAACTCCCAACCAAGAAAACTATTCAACTGAATACGAAAACTCACCTCCAATGTCCCCTCTAGTATTTTCCATTCAGATCAATGAAAGAGGGTACTGAAGTGGTGGTACAAGCTATTGTACTTAAAAATAATGGTGTAATATACCCAAACTCTAACAAGCGCCAATATTTTTTAGAGAACTGATTATTACAGATTCTTTGAGAAAAGAAGAGATTAGGGTTTGTAATATGGTATCCAAAGTTCCTAGACAAACAATTAAAAAATGGTGATCATTTTAATAGGACTCTTTCTGTCTGTAAATACGATGGAGAAGTGGTTTTAAAATATTATAAAAAAAACAAAGTTTGTTGATAATATTAAATAAAAGAAAAAACAATTTGTGATTTCTACATTTAACCGATTTATTTCTAAAAACCCCAATATTTTAATAAACCACTCAATCAAATAATCAATGGATAGTAAATGTCTCACTTTCATTACTGAACTCTTGGACTGTCTAGACATTGAGAAATCTCTTCATTACCTTTCTTGACACACAATGTTTTCATTTAATTTAAAAAAATGATCTTTGAACTGTAGGATCGAAAGTAAACAACCTAAAATTGAAGTCTGGGTAACTGAGTTTTTAAGTCTTTAACTTGTTTTGTAAAGGGACCTAAATATTTAATTTTTACCTGTCCAAAAAAATAAAATCAATGTTTGAAAAAACATTGGGAACTGCCTACTTTCTCTTCAATTGATAAAATAGGTTGATCACTCATTTCCATCATATAATATTATATTGAGACGAGGAAGAGAGAGTAATGACCGCACTTATTATAACACAATTAAATAATAGCATTCATCTGGATTCGTCTTTAGGTAGTACTTGGAAGATAAAGATCTGTCCAACTAGCAGTGACAATACTGATTTCTTAACTGAACTTAACGAAAAATTGATTGGAAATCTCTTCAAGTGCCTGTTCAATATTGACATTAGCGACGTTGAGCTGAACCATAACTACATCACCATCAATGTTGCATCGCTTGAAGACTGTGTACTAATCCTAAATAACAAATTGTCGATGATCAGAGGACATCTTATCTCCATGTCTATGATAGTAGACCACGCATTGCTTGTCATCAGACAGCAACAGTCAATTGCCCACGCCAAGACATCGACCATTGAACTACTTGCAAAGAAACTCAACATCCTATCACCTGAAATCAAGGAGCTTACCAACAACATTCTCTGTATCACCAAACTAATCAGAAACAATCAACCTGTCACCCTCAACGACTTTGACCTGTCGCTCTACAACAAAAACATAGTGATCATCCCATTCAGCAGCGACAACAAACTTGTATTTAAAAAAAACCAGATGTTCACAAATATCGACGCACTTGAGACAACAAAGTTCATTGAAAACCATTTAGTCTTGTCATCGGACCCTGAGTACAATCAGCAAGATAATACGATTCTATACTCTAGCTCTCACTCTAACAACTCGCACTCCGAGCCAGATAACAACAACGACATTGACTTACCCAACAAAGAATGCACCATGGAATTTGATGCAAGTAAATTTCCAAACGAATTTATACAGGACTTTCCGGTGGAAAAGACAAAGACTCGATTTGGAGTGACCACAGTGCACTTGGACAAATATAATAAGAGAATTACATACTCAGGCAGTCTAGGATCGGTCAACAATATGAGAATTTGGTTGGAAGAAAGAATAAATTTACTAAATGAATCGGTTAAGGTCGAGCTCCAACCTCTAGCCATCAGCTATCTGAAAGAAAGTAGTTTCGTGGATGAACTCAAGAAGAGATACCCGGAAACTAACATTGAATGCAAAGATGATTGTGTTGAAGTCTTTGGTGACCAAGAGGCAGCCAATTTTCCTCAGACAAGCTCTGAGTGGCCTTACATTCCAAAAATATAAGATATCTGGATACATCAACAAAGGCAACATGAAAGATTTCCTTGGACAACTCTTGCATTTATATCGTAGAATTATGATCACTATTCCACAGCAACCTATTGCCAAGCAAATCAGCGTGATACTTACTGGTGCATATGCACCAGACTCTAATGAATGGCAGCAAATCGACAAAATCATGGAGCAATTGGCACATACTGAGCAGGTGTGGCCAAGCGAATATCAGTCTCCACTAGACACAAGATACTCGACGATAAGACCGAGCCAACTTGAAGCATTGAAGGATGATTTCTACCTCTATGCTGTCAGCTACGATGACAACAAAAGACAATTCACCCTGGTTGGCAAGAATAATCAAGACATTGACAACGCTATTTCCTATCTCCAAAAGTCCGAGAAAGACTATGTAACAAGAAAGATAAAGATCAACTCTAACTTCGTCTTATGTCTACTTTTGAAGGCATCGATGGACGGAAGAATGGATCAGAAGCTATTTAAAATCATTAGCAGCAACAATGATGAATCAACAGTAAGACTGCCCATCCTAGACGAAAGAAGTATCTCAGTGTATGGTAAAGCTAAATACGTTGATGAAAAGGCTAAAGAAATCAACAAGTGGCTCAACCAAATCGAAGCTTCAGTTTCGACATTCGAGCACCAGATCCCAGAAAAAGTTTACAATGAACTACGCATCTTCTCTGTTACCATGAGGCTATTTGAGGAGTATGAGATGTATATTTGTCAGATCAAAGCAAAGACATCGACAAATGAAGTACTGTTGTCTACCAGCATACAAGGAGTGCTTGTTGAAGTCGTCAAAGGTAGCATCCTCTCCGAGGTCACTGACTGCATTGTAAATGCAGCCAACGAGAACCTTGCACATGGCGGTGGAATTGCAGGTGCAATCTCTCGTGCTGCAGGACGTGATTTCGATCGTGAATCGATGGATTACGTCACAAAGAACGGACGTGTCAAGACAGGTACCGCTGCACTGACTTCAGCCGGTAAGCTCGATTTCAAGGGAGTAATTCACGCCGTTGCACCAATATGGAACCACCTAAAGGAACAATGCCAGAATCAGATATACACTGCAATCAATAATACACTTAGCATTGCAAACGATCAGAAATACCGAAGTATCTCAATACCTGTATGATCATCATCAAGATGATTGCAATACACCATAACATTTAACTAACAAGCTCACATCTTGCATTGCCTTTAACACGCATATATATAGGTAATTGGTAGTGGTATCTATGGTGTACCAAAGGATATTGCTGCTACATTCATTGTCAAAGCTGTCAATGACTTTATCAAGGAGAACCGTAGCAATCGAAGCCTCACACTTAATACCATTAGATTGTGCGACATCGACTTTACTGCACTTGAAGAACTTCAAGACAAGCTCAATGATATCTCCAAAGAAAACAAGGCTAATAACACCAATACCTATAACAATAACGCTGACGTCGATAACAAGCTTGTTACCATTAAAATACTAACCAAATCTAAAGATAGAAATAGAGCTATCAGTGATCTCCAACAATTTATTGAGAACAATATCACAAACTCGATTGACCATTAGTTAGTCATATCTATCTATCTATCCACCTATAATAAATAATGTATACTTTATTGTTTAATTAAATCTGTAGTGATCGTATATTTGAGTAAAGCTTGTTATTTGTTGGATGTGATCGGTTATGTTTGGTGCCAATGCAGGATTGCCTGGGCGCACGCTTACCAGCACGGAAAGTCCTGCTTCTGTGGCTGCAATTGCTTCGCGCTGTGAATCTGTAATGAATAGAGTTTGTGATGGTTCTTCTGTTGACTTGATTTGCTCGAGTATACGCTTGTAGCTGGCACTCTCAACCTTGAGTCCGATTGTGGTATCAAAGTGGCCAGAGAGAAGTGGAAGCAAGTCGCCAGAGACTGAGTGACCAAACAGCAGCTTTTGTGCAGAGATCGAACCGCTGCTGTAGATGTAGACTGGGGTGGACGACTCGTTCTTGAGTCTCTCCAAGACGGGCTTTACGTCGTCGTACAAAGCGCCAGCGATCTGCTTGCTCTCGTAGGCGGCACGCCACATGTGACCTTGGAGCTGCTTGAGTGCGGTTGACTTGCGGTCAATCGCCATCTGCGCACGAACATTATTGCACACTGATTCGATTGAATTTTCAATGTTATCTGCATCTATATCGATTGCGGGGATCGAGTCGACAAGTGACTCGCTCTTGAGAGCATTGACATCGGCGATGGTCTGTGGATCAGACCAGCTCTCACTCAAGTATCTTTTCAAATGATTTGTAATATATGGGAACAAGACATCATGTACAAATGTTATTGGTGTAGTGGTTCCCTCGATATCAATAACAACATTCTTAATTAACTTTGGCATTCTGGTGCTCAGTTGTCTAGACTATCTGAATTCCAACACAAAAGTGTATGCAAATGTTTGGACATTTTGTCGTCAAATTCACTTTGCAATAAGAGTGTGAACTAAAATTGTGTATAAAATATTTTGAAAATTGACAAGTTGTGTGAATTATGGTTTAAAGTGTTTCCTGTATTTCAAACCTTGGAGCTTTATAAACGACTGATTTTCCTTAAGAATATGAATGTGTAATGATATCTTTTCCAGGCTGTGGTATTGGATCCAAGGGAATAAACAAATTATAACTAATATCAAAAACTCAGAAGAGTTTTTCCAACCAAAGTAATAAGCTCTGTCTATCAGGAATTGGTATGCTTACATACATTCCTTCATTAACCAGTTTGAAGACTTCTATATACCAAGAAAAAATCTCACTTCCGTAAGATTGGACTGTGACCAGTGCTAAAAATATTTCATCTATGAGGTGAGTGGCAGTATATGGAGATTCAAAGTCCAACCACCAGTGCCTATAAGGTCATTCTGAAAGATCCAATCCGTTTCAGATTACCAGCTCCTTGATCATGTGAATATTCTAAAAATAAACTTTATAAAAGTAATAAAATATTTTATTTTTTATTTTATTTTTTTATTTTATTTTTTTTGGAATTATTCAAAATTGAAAAATTAAACCACACCGAAAAAATAACACATTGTTATTATTTGTTTTGTTTTTTGTTTACAAGTAGAAAAGATATATACCTTTATTTAAGTAAGTTAGAAGTAGTAGTAGTAACTTTTAGGTTAAGCTTTGTAAAGTTTTAGATTCAAGTTATTGTTGTTGCAAATAAGTGATAGTTTAGATAGTAAGAACAATTAAGAAAAGTAAAAAAAAAAGAAATAGAAAGCAAAAGAAAAGAAAAGAAATTCTAGGATCTTGTACATACGAAGTAAAGAAAAATAGAAATTCTTTTTATTTAGAAAACAAAATAAATAAAACAAACAAAAGAAAAGAAAAAATATAAAATCAAATATATATTATATATATGATAAACCTTAAAACTATACATAGTTAATCTTTCTAAATAACAATCTCAAACCTACATCTTTGTAGATAGATACGGTATTGATAGTTGTACGTTGTTCTCTATTGCTAGCGGTCTGTTAAAATTTCTTATTTTGATGAGCAGATAAAGGAGTTTATACTTTAATTTTATTTTAAATTTTTGTTTTTTTGGGAAAGAACTAAATCAATTGCATTTTAAAATATCACCATTATTATTATTATTATACAATCTATCAATCAATATATACATATATATATATATATCACTTAATAGTGCACATTCGAATGTGTCACTAACATACACCTGCTCTCATTTTATCATATCTTCATATTAATTATCTATTACATATACTATACACACATTCATACATATATATATTTATATTATACACATAAATATAATCATGGCTAGTACAACAACAGCAGCAACAGGAGCAGCAGCAAGTAACACAAGCACCACACCACCCAATGTAAGTTAATATAATTATGTTCGCGCCTTAAAGATGATTATGACAATATGATCTAATATGATCTTTATATATATATATAATGTATCTTACAGCAAATTACATTTGGAGTAACAGTCCCAATTTCATTCTCAAATCCCACACCAGCTGATTTAAAGTTAAGTAAAGATCTCGAAGATACACTTAAGAGTTTCAACTTGTTTGAAACACTCGAGGAGAGTGGCAAAAAAGAAGAAATATTAGGTAAACTTGATCACATCGTTCGAAAATGGGTAATGGACGTTAGTTTAAAAAGAGTATGTAGATGATTCTGGAGGACAGGTTGTAGTTTCGAGTACACTTACAACTTTGTTTGTCAATCTAGGGATTTACTGAGCAGATGTCTATGGAAGTAGTAGCAAAGATCTTTACATTTGGTTCCTACAGACTTGGTGTATCTGGTCCTAGCAGTGATATTGATACACTCTGCGTAGCACCAAAGCACATCATGAGATCAGACTTTTTTGACTTTCTGGGCGAAGCACTTAAAGCTCACCCCGACATAACAGAACTAAATGTAAGTAGATCATCAATGTCCATAGACACCATCACAGCCACAACAGCAATAACTAAAACAATAAACCATTGCTTCTTTAATTTATTGATTTTTATTGGTATTGTTCCCTCTCTAATCATCTCTCTTCTTTTCTTTTCTTTTCTCTTTTCTTTTCTCTCTCTTATCTTATTTTTGAAATAAACAAACAAACCAAATATATCATCAACCTATTACCGCTATTTATAGATGGTTAAAGATGCATATGTACCGGTGATTACAATGATATTTTCAGGTATTGCCATTGATCTTATCTTTGCAAGATTGTCATTGTCTTCGATCCCCGAAGATATGAATGATTTAATTGATGATGCATATCTTAAGAATCTTGATGATCAATCCATCACCAGTTTGAATGGTTGTCGTGTCACTGATAAAATTTTGACTTTGGTGCCAAATAAAGACACCTTTAAAATGGCATTGCGTTTTATCAAGCTATGGGCACAAAGTAAGTAGCCAACTTCATATCTACATCCACTACCGACTTCTAACAACTACCTATACTGACAACAATAGGAAGAGGAATCTATTCTAATGTAATGGGATTTTTAGGTGGTGTATCATGGGCTTTACTCACAGCACGTATTTGTCAACTCTATCCAAATGCAGCACCAAGCACTGTTATCAATCGTTTTTTTAAGATCTATGAAACCTGGAGATGGGGTGTTCCTAATCCTACTCCTGTTTTATTGTGTCCAATTCAAGATGGTGGCATATTCGCAGCAAAAGTTTGGAATCAAAAGGTAAATAACCTATCCATACTTGAATGAATACATCGTACTTACACCCTTCATCGAATCACTACAGAGAGACAAAAGCCATTTAATGCCTATTCTCACACCAGCATATCCATCGATGAACTCGACCTACAATGTTTCTAAATCTACACTTAGCTTATTGAAAGATGAATTTGCAAGAGGATATCAAATCGTTCAAAAGTTGGAATCGGGTGAAGCTACTTGGACTCAGATGCTTGATAAGTCAGACTTTTTCTCTAGATATCAATTCTTTTTACAGATCGATTGCTCAGCTCAGAATGAAGAGGAACACAGAAAATGGTTGGTATTAACTCAAATATCATTGAATATTGCAAGGGTCAGTTATACTAATAGCAGAATGACAACTTTAGGGAGGGTTGGATTGAATCAAAATTAAGAAAGTTGATTTCATTTTTGGAACAGACACCAAAGATGAAGTTTGCTATTCCATTCCCAAAGAGTTTTGAAAATAAGACTGCCCAAGCTGCCAATGGAGAGTCAACTGAAACACCAGCTGAGCACGCTGGTGTTTGTTCAAGCTTCTTCATGGGACTTGGATTCAACTTCTCGAATGCACCTGGTGCCGACAAGTCTGTTGATATTACAAAGGCCGTCATTGACTTTACCCACCTCATCAAGGAGTGGGCTGGTAAGGTTCCCACCATGGAGATGAAGGTTCACTATATTAAGCGTAGACAACTCCCAGCTTTTGTCAAACCAGCAGCTACAGAGGAGAAACCAAAAGCCAAGAAGAGAGGATCTGCCAACTCTGCTGATGCCACAAAGAAAAAGACTAAAACTGACCATGCCACCAATAACATCGCCTCACCTGTCGCACCTGCAACTGCGACTTCAACTCCAGTACTAAGCGCCGAGTCAAAGACAAATGCAATCAACAAATCATCAGAATCATTACTATCACCAACAAACGTCACCCCCAAAACTGCAACACCCATTTCCTCTCCGAAACCAACATCCCCAAATCAAGCACAGACACAAGCACAGGTCCAGACACAACCTGTAGTTAGCATTTCTAATGGTAACATAACCGAGATATCTAAAGATACCGCACCAGCAACATCATCAGACACAACCAGTACAACAACATCGCTAGCCCAACCAACCAATAATGAATCTACAATCACACCTGCAACCACTGACAATGTAAATAGCTCAACCACCAACAACGACATCAACAACAACATCATCAATGAAGCAGACGAGTTGGACTTCATTAGCTCAGCAGCCACCGACAAGAAACCAACAATCAAGAAAACCATTAATCTGATTCGTGGCTAGCCAACACTATCATATAACCGTCGCGCAACCAATTTACAGCTATAACTTTTATAGCAACCAACTATATCTATCTATCTTTTTTTTCTTTTTTCTTTTTTTTTTTTCTTTTTTCTTTCTTTTTCTCCAACTACAGCTGTCTTTCTCTTCCGATTAACATACAAATACAAAACAAACACAATAGGTAAGGATATATTGAATTTATAGTCAGTCAGCCAGTCATTGGATATTCGAAATCAACACCATCTTCGAGCAACGCCAAGCTCATAATATTTAACCAACTCAATACAACAACAACAATAACAGTCAACAACCAGGAAATATCACTAATCTAATTAATGAAAGAAAAGTTATACAAATTTAAATTAAATAAATAAAACTTAGGATTCTTTTTTTTTCCTTTTAATTATCCTATTTATTAAATATTTTATTAATTAATTTGATTATATTATTATTAATTTTCTGTTAAGATAGTAATTTAACAAGAAATCTGAGAAAATAATATGTATTCCTATTACCAAAATAATTAATTCATAGTGGTGTAATATATTCACATCATTTACCTAAACGAAATCTTTTTACCACTTTTAGAAATAAACACCTTTTTTTGAAATTTCACCCCCTATGACTTTTCATATAAAAATAATAAATTAAGTCTCTCCTTTATTACTGTACCCACTGAGTGTTTATTAAAGGCAAGGAAAATGAATAACAACATAATATCAATATTATTAATTAAAAATCTAATATGAAATTCGAAATTCACTTTGATAGACATGCTCTGAATAATTATAAATATTATCGATTGTTGTTCATTTCATAATTCATTTCAATAATACTTTAAAATGTATACTCAAACACAAAACTTAACAGGATATAAAGGAAAGGAAAAGAAGAAGGGTATGTTTTAATTATTTAAGGTTAGAATAAATAAATATTAATATTTGTTATTGTTGTTTTTAAACTTTAGGTGCAGACTCACATGCTGAACCAAAGAGAAGATATCACCATCCAGATATTGATACCGACCAGTTTTTGATACCTCCAGAGAGTGTCTATCATATTAAAAAGGACGGTGATACAAAGGTTGGAGGTGAAAAGAGAAGAGATTTATGGAAATAAGTGTTTTAAATTAAAACTATACAACATATTGATAATTTGTTAAATAGTAAGGCTTAAAAACATAGTAAAAATAAACTAAAACTTAATCTTTCACCTTAAATTTGTTTTAATTTATATATATTTATATATTTATATATTCTGTGTATTACAATTCAAATGATTTTTCATTTTGATCTACAACCGTTTTGAGAACCATAAATAAAAATCCTTGGGATTTTTTAAAGATATTTAAAATATCTTGGGTACCAAGTTCCCTGATACCAACCCAAACCGTAACCTTAATTTAGAATTGAAGTCAAGACTTTTAGTTTTGAGGTTGGGAACTACAATTGAATAAACTATGCTATCTGTATCCCAATCCCAGTATATTAGACATTTCTCTTTTAGAATTGTCGTGGCACCTCAACCCAGTAGGACTGTAAAGGATCAGGTTTTGAATTTTAAATCAAGAGTCGATATTTGATAAAAAGTTAAAACAATCTCCAAAGCTTATCACCAGTCTCTATAAAACCTTTTTTTTCTACACCGAACACGTACAGTTGCACTTAGATATTATTGATAGATCAGTGTGTCAGGAATTTGAATTGTCACACCATGAGATCTCTTTAAAATTCAACATTCTTTCACTTTTTCGGAAAAGTCATCCACCATATACAACTTGACAGCAAATACACCTTAACTGGGGAACTCCCTCAATGCAATTGGTGCACCAAAGAATCACTCAAGAGGTGCAACAACCATTTCTAAAGAAAAATAAATTCATTGCAAAGATAGTGTAAACTATTTTTGATGGGGTGGACGTTCAAAAAAAACATCATGAACTAAAAAAAAAAATCAACCTTAAGACAAAAAATTGTATACCCCCAGATCGAGATAATTTTTGCACTGAAGAAAATCGCATAGCAAAATAATGCCTGTTACATTTTTGATTAGTTAGGATTTTGTCAACAATGTTAACATGGTCATCATAACAAAACAAAATATTTAAAATTTTAAAAATGTTCATGATTAGACACGACAAGTTGGATTTAAATGGTGATTGTTTTTACATCAAAATGAATAAAAAAAAAACAAATTACCAAAAGGTCACGATTTCAATCGACGTTCATCAATTAACCCACATTTTGACGGCAAATAAACATTACATAAAATGAAGGTTGTCGAAGGACTTTCTGACTCTTTGGGTGTTTTTTGAGAATCTGGTTAAATTGACACATTTCGAGTGAAAATTTGGAAAAAATCAATCTACAACAAGGAGTCAGAAAGTCTCGAAATACTGGAATGATGTTGATTCCAAACACACAACCTCCACCATAGCTTCATCTATAATAATATATCATCCATCATTCGATGGTAAAATGAAAGTCCAGTCAGAGTTCAGTTTCAATACGGCTTTGGATGATTTGTATTACTATCTATGGAACATTTTAGCCCACAACCAACTTGTTTGATATGTGTTTTGATTGTTTGTTTTGGTTGAGAACTGTCGTGGGAAGGTGCAACTCCATCAATCAAGAGTGGCATTTGGTGGCACTATCATTAAATGGTGGTGGAGGTGGGAATAAACAAAAACAATTCTTTGACCACCACATATCAATCACAAAGTGTCACTTGGTACTCTTATTTTTTTGACAAGTCTCAAAAGAACAACCAACATCAACAGCACCATTATCTTATTTCTCCCTATCACCCATCCAATATCAAACAATTACTTACTATATTTTATTACAATTCGAGTCAAATCGCAAAAGAAATAAGCATTTAGAAATACTAAAGACAACGCTGCATTGCATTTGACACCTATCAATCAATCATAATCATCTCATTTCAAATCGCACCAAATAATACTCCAATCTAGACACTTGTTTGGCCACTGAGACCCTATCCACCACCTAATTAAGAAACTTTGATTTGACTTGACTTAATACCAACCTGTCATTAACTTGTAGTTGATTTATTTATTCTTTATTCCATTCAATTCTATTTCTATTTCTATATTATTTTATTCTATTCTATTTAATTAATATTAATAATAATAGTATTAATCTTTATCATAGATTTACTACCCATTTTAGCATAACACATTCACCTTACAAACATAACTAGTAACATTCATCATTTATTTATTATAATAATATAGCATCAACATAATCACGAGGCAACATTCACAGTAATAATATTAGGTGCGTGCCACTTTATTGTATCCAATCAAATCAATCAATCAATATTCAATAACCACAACTGATCATTATCATATTATTTACTTTATCGATTAAACTTAATCACTTCAGCTTTTCATCATTTTATTTATTCTATCACTTTTTATCACTAGATATCTCATTGTAGTGCTAAAGTAAACACAACACTCTGGTGGTTCAAGTTAGTCAGTCAGAAATCAAACAGGTAAACAACAACATTTTTATTTTTCAAACCCCAAATAATGGTCTGATTCAGAACAAGTACCCACTCAGTATTGGATATATTTTATATTAATTTAAGAAGTAGACTAGACTAGAATAGACTTTAGCAGCAAAGAGTGATATATTAAAATAATTTACAAATCAAAACTTAACAAAAAGGTAAGCATCCACTATCCATCCATCTTTCACCAATCCAAACGATCCATCACAATCATTGTCATCTAGCTTCTTCAACATTTAAAGTATAATTCCACACACTGAGCTGAAGGTCATAACAAGCTTCTAATGATCACTATTTCCATTCACACACTGAATCCATACTTTACTTTTTTTCAATTATAAATGTTCTATGTTATCATTCTTATTCTTTTTTATTTTATTTTATCATATTATTTAAACACCAATGTTGGAAATTTATATTATCGATGCCCATCAATCTTTCCAGTTGTACAACCCAGTTAGTCAATCACACAAAGTCTATGGAAGTTTGATAAATATTTACCAGGGCATCTGATAGATTTTAGTAAAAACAGTAAAATGACTTTATCATTTATATAGATTTGTATTAATCCAAATCAATCATAGTTTGTATTCAATGATTCATGCAATGTTGTTGGTTGTCGTTGGTCATATTTATTATTACAGTAATCCAAAATTAAGTTAACGATATGCCAAAAAGTAACCTTTTTTGGATTACTGTGATAACTAAATGTATCAATATATAATAAAAGCACACTTTCCAACATTTATAAATGTGATTGGTTTTCAATTTAATCTCATTGTCAAGTTTAAATGTTATTTAGTGATTCTATTTAATCAATAATTATATAGAATTGATATGTAATGAATGGTGTGTGTGAACCCAAACACCCACAAACCACCAAATTTCACTTGTGTGCTCACTACTACTATAAACACCACACCAACATCACCGGTGTTATTGCAGACCACTCTTTTAAATTGAAGTGAGCAAACACACCACACAAGGTTATTTATAAATCACCCACACATACTCAGCTATATCAATATTTAATATTAATAAATCTAAAGAATATATTTATAAACTGTGTATATCTGATCAGGGCAGTTGTTGATGTGTTTTAAATTTACCAAAGACCAAATGAGACAGCAGTAGCAAAGTTGAGTTGGAATCTGATGTTGGTTCTTCAGTTAAATTTTAATTGGAGTGGAAATGTGCTTGTCAAATTAGAGAATCAGCCCCAATCTTTAACTATTATAGCGAATAGAGTAAATACATTAGTATGATGATCATTCATCAGTTCACTTACATCGTTGTTAGTCAAGCATCTGTGTGTTTCCAGCTGCTGCTACTGCTGATAGGTTGATTCAATTCTAAATTGTTTTTTAAATCATCAGTAGCTTGTTAAAATTTAGTACCAAATATAAATTCGTAGGTGTTTACTTTAAATGGTGATACACTTTATATCTACATTGGAACTGCTTCAAATCTAAATTCCAGTGTGTGGCGTAAACAAACACCACATGCTCTACCCTGTCACAGCACACCCTCACCACCACTCTCAACCGTCAATAGTTTCTAATCTAGTTCAATCAGTGTTTCACTTTGTTAGCTATCAAAAACA
Organism: Heterostelium multicystogenum; assembly: GCA_003667245.1. Classification (NCBI taxonomy): domain Eukaryota; phylum Evosea; class Eumycetozoa; order Acytosteliales; family Acytosteliaceae; genus Heterostelium; species Heterostelium multicystogenum. The sequence continues at coordinate 42,509 of RCNN01000250.1, forward strand.
ATCATATATTTACAACGTGTTGTGGCTTATACCTTTGATTAGGAAATGAGTGAAATATGAAAAATGAATTGATATTGAATTAATTAGGCATTGGTTGACAGTGTGTTGAACTCAAGTATTTCATTCTATACTAAATTCATACTTTAAAAGTAGGTGACATTCCACTCCATCATTCATTTGATTCATAAAACAAATGTAACAAAAAAATCACTCCTTATTACTCTAAACACTTCAGGCTTCGGAACAAATCATATTCATATCAATCAATCAATCAATCAAACATTATTATGTTAATTTGTCATTGCCTTCAGCATCAGATCCAGATTATCTACTCCCCCCAGTTTCTCAATCCACCCAATTCTTCCATATCGCCATTGACATTGTTATTTTTTAGCACACATCCTTTCACTAGTGTTGTGATAAGAAACATGTTAAGTTTGATGTTATAATCAACAACAACAACAAAAGTGTTTCTTCAAATACCAACATCAAAAAAACAAAAGAGGAAGAGTATGTGAACCACATCTTTCATTCACTCTTCACTTCAATTCACTTTTACATTTCATTTCAAATTTGGTCCAAATATATATCTATTTGTCTCATACATCATTATATTACCTTTACTATTGTTGGTTAATGTACTCATTTGCTTGTTTGCTGCATTCATTTTTAGAATCTACACATCACCATATCAATAACTTAAATTCATTGGAGTAATTATAATAATTGTTTTAAATATTTAATTTAAATTTTTTTTGGTTTAATTGATTGATTGATGATGTAGTTGAAAAGGGTATAAATATTTTACAGCTCCTTTCATTCCATAACCTATCAGACAATTTCAAATTATCAACAACATCACAACAATATCCTTGTTCAGTAAAAATATTACTTTTCTCGATAACCCAAGTTACCCTTTCAAACTTATTCATTCAATCACTCATTTGTAAAATTAGAAAACAAACAAATAATAATATTTCCATCTTCGATTCATATTTTTTTACATATACTCTGTATTCTGATATATTTGCCAATCACCAATCCACCAACCATCCAATATTATAATTATCAAAACCAGTTCTAATAAAATTAATTTCCAATCTCCTAATTCTTATTTACAATTCTTTTCTCTCTTTTTCCAATCACACTTTCAACGTAATCCTACAGCCAAAGAGATCAAAAGGTTCCTGAGATTTCAATTTTTGATTCACAAATTAACAAAATAGAATAATTTATCCTCCTCATTCCTCCTCCTCAAGTAAATATTTACATATTTTTGTTGTATAAATAATATCAAAATTATATTTATTTTATATTCAACCAATTTAAATTAATTGAATATTAATTTTGTCCGCCAAACTTCATCCAATCTTCTCCTTCTTAAAATGTCAGTCACCAGAAATAACAGTATTCGACCAACACCCAATCCAAAGTCATTGTCGCCAATTGCATCGCTTTTGGATAACCACCCCAATGTAAACCATAGTAGCTCCCCTACCAGAGAGATGGAAAGTTCTCAGTTCTATGAAAATATCCGTAGTAGATTTGTTGTCCCTCCAATTCAACCCTCATATGATAGTCCCAATGTCCTACCTCCTTTCCAACAATTTTCCATCACAAAATAGTAATAATATACAATTAAACCAACCGACAACCTTTTTCCAATATTCATATCTGGAAATAATAATACACATATTAAATCACACGATTCAAATAATACACACCAAACATCTAATAATAACAACAACACCAACCACAATATTTCTTATGGTATTCCATTTGGAAATTTGACCAATCTACCTTTCAACCAATTTTCAACTTCCCCAGTTTCAACACCTTCCCCATCTCCATCCCCACTCCCATCTCCATTGATGCGTAGTTCATGGGATGTCTCAAATTGTTTCGATCCAGTATTTACTCTCTTAAAGGAAATGGAAAACAAAGTAAATAAGGAAACTCCATCAAGAAATATTATTGGTAAGCATCCGAATATTTTAATATTGCAAATGTTAATTATAATTATTAATTCAGTTTGTTATTATTTTAGATTATAAAATTTTTAAAACCTTAATATATAATCTTAAGAATCACATTAACACAACGCATACCAGTATTCAACAATTATTCCAGGAGAAAGAGTTGGAGATTGAAGAGTTAAATGAAAAGTTAAAAGGAAAATCAACATGTTCAGATATTCAAAATTCCACCAATCTTCATAATAATAATAATAGTAGTAATAATCATAATAGTAATAACAATAATAATTCTAGTGAATCTAAACGTAAGTTTAATCTTTGGTAAATTATTTAACCACTGATATTAATATTTTGTTATTTATTTCCACTTAGATAAAATTAAAATTAGTTCTTTTATTAATATCAAATAATAATGAGCAACAAAACCAAAACACCATTTTAATAGATTGGATGATATGGAATCATCTGATTATAACACAAGTAGCGACCTAGAGGATAATCAAATCAGCAGTACACCAGTTAAATACCAAAGTAATGCTCAAGTATTCCAAAAAGGTTCCACCACCCCAAACTAACCCACCAAAGGAGGACTGGGCCACTGAGGCACTCCTAAAGCTCAATGACCAACACACATTGGTGAACACCAGTAACCAACCAACACCAAACAGCACTCCACCACATCTTTCCATGGAAAGAGAAAAAGACAGAGCCAATAGTTTGAAAAAACAAAAGCGTTCACAGATCAACAATACCAGTACCAATACCAATATCAACAACACAAACACCAACAACCTCATCAATATTAATAGTAGCAACAATAATAAGAATATCACAGATATGAAATTAATTAATTTCATTGAAAGTGATAAAGTGAATAACAATAATTCTGATAGTTCCAATAACAATAAGAATAATAACAATAATAACATCGATAATTCTTTACTATCAAGTTCAAGCGAAAGTGAAGAAGGAACTAATACTGGTACCAAAAAGAGAAAGAGAGGAAAGTTGCCAGGAGAGTCCACTTCAATCTTGAAGAGTTGGTTGTTCGAACATAATATGCATCCATACCCAACAGAGGATGAGAAAGCAATGCTCGCCAACGCCACTTCACTTTCTTTTAGCCAAATCAACAACTGGTTCACTAATGCACGTCGTCGTATTCTCCCCAAAACACTGGACCGTAAAGTTTATGGAAGTCCACTTTTTTCTCATTTCTCAATGCCCAAGAATATCAAAGAGAAATGAGTACCTCTAATTTATCTCTACAAATAAAAATCATCCATCCAATCCAATCCAATCCACAACACTACAAAACAAACAAGATCAATCACCAATAGTATTTTGGTGAACATATATTAAATTAAATTCCAAACAAATTTGTAAATACCAGCTTTCTAAGTAGAATAAAAACACCGAACAAATAATACGTAAACCTCCAATCTCAAAAGGATCTTAAATTGTTTATTACTTTCGCTCTTACAATATAACATATTATTAATTCATATTAAGATAGTGTTTTCTATTTTGTGATCTCTTATAAATTAAGAATCCAACTACTCCAATGATGATTAATCCAAAAACTACACCGATTACAATTCCAGCTATTTCTCCACCCGATCTGCCTTTCGATTTGGGAGATGAACATTTGGCAGCGTAGTTACCGGTAATTTCACATTCTCCTCCAGTGCACTCCAAAATATTTTTGTCCGAGACAATATTGTTCAACTTTAATGTCGATATTGCAACCATCACAGAATATCTCTTGACCTTGGCCAATGAATTTAGTGTTATTAATGTTTACATTGATAGTCTCATCAGAGTATATGGTGTTACCACCATTTGGTGCAGTGTTGTTATAAAATGCTGAATACTTGATATCGATGAGGCTTGACTCATCGGCATATATAGCTCCACCAACCTTGAGTGCAGAATTCTCTTTGAAAACAGTGTTATTAATGCGAATATAGGTATCTTCTTCAAGGTAGATAGCACCACCTCTGAGTGAACCAGTAGTTTTGGAGATATCACAGTCATACAAATAGGCAGATGTGTTTAGATCCTTGATATCACGTTGAACGTATATGGCTGAGCCACCAGTGTTATTGGAGAATGATGATGATTTAAACACCATATTAGAGTCGAGAAGTGTGAATAGTCCACCTTTGTCATTCTGCGAGATGGTGTTGTCATAGAATTTAGAGCTGACTATATTTCCATCTTGGTCCAAGGTGTCAACATAAAACATTGAGCTTCCAACATTGTTATTGAAGAAGGACGAAAAGAATACAGAAAGTGAACCAAAGAAGGTGTCAAATAGAGAGCCCCCTTTCGCTTGGCATAGACTGACCTGGGTATTTTCGATGGTAATTTCCAAATCGTTGTCTGCTGAAACTATAACACCTCTGGTTCCTACTGCATTGGTGATGGTAGAGTTTGTAATAATCAATCTATTTCTAGTTCTTAGTGTTTGGACAACTGATTTAATGAGAGCACCGTCGAGAGTTGAAGAGAAGCTGTCAAAATTACATTGATTAATGGTGATATTGCTGTTTGTAATGTTTGAGGCTGCGTAGACCAAACCTCCAATACCAGAACCATTGGTAATGTTTAAGTTTAACAAAGCAATGGAAAGTGTGCTAGTAACAGGAGCATTTGTCGATTCGACTGCTGTCAAAAAGTTTGACTTGCCTAGGTCGATAGTAACGGGTTGTTTGACATCGACTGGCTGAATAGTGACTTGAGATGTTCCGATATTAAGTTGACTGTTTCCTGTGGCAGTATAGACTCCACCAGACAATAGAATTACATAAGGTTGCACCATTTTGGTGTCCTGGTACTGGGTATTGAATGAAGTGATAGCTGCAGCTATATTGGGGCAAGCACCAGCCACACTATTTTCATAACCACATGAATTTGAATTATTAGTTGATGTGGGATTTACATATAATTGTACAGCGGCTTGTCCTGTGACAAAGCCAATCGAGTTGAGAGTCAATAGTAGACCAATAGCAATCAATATCTGTGAATTCTTGATCATTTTTAGATTATTTATTTGGCTCAAGGATCTAACAGTTTTGTAATTGCCAGTTTGAGTGATAGGCAAATATGGCTTTGGGTTAACAACCCACTTTTATGAAAATATTTGCAATATATTATGAAAGTTTTTTTTAGGAATTCCAAAAAATATGGGTTATTCTTTTCTAGATACAAAATAATAAATAATCACATTGAAATATATTAGGAAGCTGGTATCTAAGATGAGAGAATGATTAATTAATAAAATAGTTTGAGATAATTAGATTTACATTTATTTATTGACTGATTTGGTTATTGTGATTTCAAAAATTCATCGAGAATAGGTTTCAAACCATCAATTACCATCTCAAATGCGATATCGAATATTGTGGGATCCATGTTGTTGTTTGTGACGAAGACTTGATAAGAATCAATTACATCTTGTCTAACTTTTTCAGTGATTGAAATTGAATGTCTAGCATTTTCAAAAACAAAACCTTCTACAATGTGACGCATGAGATAAGCAAGACCATCTCCACCCAATTCGCCTGTACCATCACTTGAAACATCGGTCTTGAAATCTTGGACAACTTCTACGAAGCAAACATCGTTGACAGCTCTTTGGAAGTGACGCTTCTTTAGGTAATCAAGAAAAGCACGTCGTCTCTTTGGATCAGCAAGAATACTTCGGATGCCATCGAGCTGAGTTGGTTGAGTATTTTGAACAGACTGAGTCAGTTTCTGAGATGGGTTGGCAGTGGATACTGTAAGGAATGATGTATCATTAAATTCGATTGAGTCAACATCCAATTTGTCAAAGTCGATAGATTGATCCAAATCCTTTAAGTTGGAAAGCAGTTGATCGATTTGGAAAGATTCAGTTGCTAGTGCGGTTCCATCATCAGTGTTCATCAATAATTCACGCAAACTATCAATTGAAACATCCGATTGTTGGGGAGTGGTATTATTAGGTTGTTTTAACTGTGGATGATTTGTTTGTCTCTTCAATAAGTTTCTCATTGGATCGACTAGAGGACCTGGAAATAGATGCATGTGTATTGTTATTGAGTATTGATTTTCCAAGGTTTCCTACTTGAGACTGAGCTAAACCTGCGGGAATATTGATATTCAGTAGTGACTGAGTCGGATTCAATTTGTTTAAGTAAAGAGGCAGTATCTACGCCATCCAATCCGATCTTTAAATCATCAAGTCCATCTGCCAAATCTGTTTCTATGTCGTCTAGATAGACATTGTACTCATCAGAATTACGCCAGAGAGATTTCTGCATTGAAATGGTGAGTGATTCATGAATGATATCATCAACTTCTTTCAACTCATCGTCGTCACCAAATTCAAAAGTCATACTCCTCAGAGAGAGTGTCTTGGAAGATCAGCTTTAGGTGATACACCCATTGGTTGTTCCTGTACAGGTGGTTGGAGGGAATGTGTATGTTGATTTGATGCAACTGCTGGTTGATTGAACACGTTGGAGAACTTAGGTGGTTGGACAGGCATGTTCTTCTTTTCGTTAGCTGCTTTTCTCTTTGAGCGAAGGGTGATCTGTAATACCTGATTTGTTTCTACGATGACCGCGACCACCACGTTTTTGATTATGCTCAGGTGCTTTTAGTTGGAACTAATTGCTTGATAATTTCAGAAGGTGTTTTATCGAATGGAATCAACATTGGTGGCAAGTTGCTTGCTGTTATTACTTCTGTCTTCATGAATGGACGTTACCAAGTGAATAAAGTCACCTGCGATTGGTGAGGCAGATCCAACTTCACATGCTAACTTGATGATATTCTTAAACATTGGTATAAAACATTCAATGGTGCATTCTTAAGAAGTAGATTGACTGTCTTTTAGGATGGAGTTGGTAAGGAGCTGAGAATTGTCAAGCATATTACCCATGAGATCAGCACAATGATTTGGCAAATTCTGGAAATACATGCAGCACGAATTGACTCAACAACAGAAACAAGAATTCATCTGGATTAGAGTTGAATTCACCACGAGAATATTTTACTAAAATCTGAGAGAGATTTCCAGCTTGGGGAAGTCGCTTACGATCCAAAGAAGCTCTGCTAAGTCAAGTGAAATTTTATCAGCAATGACCTTTTGTTCTTTGTAGACAATGGATGATTTGGAAGTGAGAATCTTGTTATGAAGCCATGGGTGAGGGCAAAGAACTGGGAGGAGATAGCGAGATGGGGCACCGATTGGATCAACAAGCTGGTCATCAGGGATACCAAAGTATGCTATGATAAGTGGACTAGCAAGTTCCTCAGTTTGAGGAGTGAGTATACTTTGAAAAGATGGTACTGACTGGATTCACGTGGGATGGAGATTTCTTTGGCACGACGGAGAATCTCTTGGTATACAGATGATTGTGGACTTTCGAAATCTTTTGGCTCTACCACAAGGAGATGGAGGAGGTCAAGTGCAGTTTCGTAGAGTGCTCATAGTAACGATGTTGAGCAGGCAAGTAAGCAGCAGCACTCCAAAAGATTGAAGACAAAGAGAGCTCATCGATATTTTGGTGATTGCACACAATCTGTTTCAGTGCCAAAAGTAGCTCAACACACAAAGTACGATTGTAGGCATCTGGTTGGTCGTGTGCAGCTTGTGTAACTGTTTGTTGAAAGTTGATCCAAATCCACTACGATTGCTGCTTCCATCAGAAGATGCGGCAATTATTCTAAGAATAAAAGCGTCCAAAACCTTCGGGTCCAATCATGTAAGAGTCCAACTAGATGTTCGACACTGGATGTCCAACGTGAGCGTTGACGTCTGAGAGTGGATGTCTTTGAAATATCCTTAAGACTGTCTGGAAGCTGTTGCTGACAGTAGATAATAGATCTGTATGTCTGACAAGCCTTGATGGAAATTCTTGGATCCTTGTAGTTCCTAATCCAGAGAAGTGATTCCGCTTCCCATTTATCGATAGTTGATTGAGTAGATAACTCGCAGTACTTGCATAGAACTGTAATCAACTCTTCAACATAGATATAACCATTACACCATTTGATCATCTCGTTTCTATGTTCAATGACATCATCCTTGCTACCGTCGAGTAGAGGTGAGTTGCCACCAGGGGGTGAACGTCCTCCCTTAGGTGCTGGAATATGAGCAGATGTGGACAACAAAGTGGTTCCTTTCTTTTTCTTCTTAGTTGAGTTTCCAGAAGAATTGCCGTCAATCAATCCAATCATATCAGTTTCTTTCTTTCCATCATGGAAATTAAATTTTGATTTGGAATGTTGGAAGTCGCAAGCTGGTCACAATTGTATCGATCGACTTTAGCACTGCACGGAACTGTTGTCTCTGATCTTCTGGCTCCTGTGACATTTGGGCATACATACTGTTTCTTATTGCGGAGAGCAATACATTGATCATCTTGACAAAGTGTTTCACCTTCAGTCGAAGAATCAATTCTCAAACAATGAGTAATTGAAATAGAATGTGAAGGTGTGGAATGATTGGCTTCAAGTTGTCTGACAATAAATCACTGATAAACTTGACACATACTTCACGAATCTTTGAAGATTTGAGCTTTGGCTGTTTTTTTGTCTCCTTCAGTTGGTGTGTTTTCCAGGGGGGGACATCTCTGCAATAGACTCTGAACGACGCTCAGCTACAAACACCTGCATAGCTAAGTGGGAAAACTAATGGCTCTAATGTAGCGTTGGGATTAAGTCTGTAGATCTGTAGAAGTAAGAGCTTACATATTCTCATCGACTCCTTTGTGGCTACACCTTTTTTAATCAAAAAGTTGACAATAGTTGTCAAGTTTCTGGTTCTCGGCGTGCAAGTGCTAGCCAAAGATCGATGAGTTCCTGACTGATTTCAGAGTTCTTTGAGTCTGGCATTCTTTCTTGAAGCAACTCGGTCATCTTAAAAATGGCCATAAGGAAACGTCCTGGTGTATTTCTGGTGAGTCTACCATTTTTCTGAGGTGTTAGACAATGAAACATTCTTGCACCATGGAAGAAGGAGTTGGACAGTCCAACGACGGTTGGCAACTGAGAGTTGAGTATAACGAGAGAATGCTTCTTCGAAGAAACGCTCTGTCCAAGCAGCACATGACTCCGAAGCAATCTCTGAAACCTCAATTGCGTTTTGTTTGCAAGTTGGGGTGATACGCGACGCGAAATGATTGTCTCTTTGGAAGAAGAGCAGCACGTACTGCTACGTCCTCTTCCAAGAGCAATCCAATGAATTGGGAGAAAGACGTGCAATCAAATCGAAGGATCTGATACGTGCCAAAAAGGCTGGATGTAAAAGATTTAAGCACGATAAATACAAGAGGAGATGCTCCAATCTCAGTGAGTCTTCGAGCGAAATTTCTATCCAATGCGGTGACGGGTTCGTTTTCTAGTTGTTCCTGTGCACGTTCCTCAAGAGCTTTTTCATAATAATATTGATAGATATCCTCGCTAATACCTAAAGTGGGTGGATTTGGAGCTGGGATAGGGAGATATTGATCATAGATGGAATGGAGATATAAAACGGATTCTGAAGGGTTGTCAATAGAGGCATAGGACTTGTTGAGGAAGAATCCGTATGTTTCATCAAAGTGATAGGACAATACCCAACGAAGAATACGGTTTCCTTTCAACTCGGAATCGATTACCATGACATTACATCATCTTGGTAAATGTCTTCTTCAAAGAGTGTTCCAAGTCGAAGAATTGCTTCAGCAGCCAGACGTGAACATGTTCTGATCTTTTGTTAGTTCAGCGTTGATTTTGGCTCGCTCTTCCTCACGAGCCATGGAGTCCTTCTTTGCTAATCTCTTATTTAATTCCATTCCCTCAAGCTGCATTCTAGATTGGGCAACAAGTGGATGTCCACTCCATTGCAAGATAGTTCTGAATGTCTTGTAACGCTCACCAACAGTCCAAGGAATAGATCTAATGCTGGAGACTAGAGATTTACGAATGGGTCCCTCTAATGCACAAGGGGTTTGAGTATAGAGTGCATTACAAAAGTTGTGCACAACTACAGCATTATCAGCAAAGTAACTCGAATGAGCTAATGATGGAAGTTTAGTGGCATCACCAAAGATTGGTTCAATCTGTTGGATAAACTGAACAAACACCTGGATCAAGTCGTTAGACTCAGCAAGTGCACGACCAAAGTTTCTGTGCTGTGAAATTCGTCTAAAAATATTGGAAAGATCCACACGTACACGAGCCAGTTTCTTGTTCATTTTATTGGCTGTCCACCACCTATTCAATGAGTCCAATAACACATGGTAATAAACGCCAATGTAGTAGTCCACATATAAATGAGAGCTTCTCACGCATCATTCCGACATCAGAGAGGAGTCCTGCCCAGAAAGTACAAAATAGTTGGTAATTTTTGCTTGAAGAGCATGTTTCGAAGTTGATCCATTTTCATCACTAGGGGGTCGGCTCCAGCAGGTGGTTTCAAAGGATATTCAGAGCTGATACA
>RCNN01000251.1:0-44309 GCA_003667245.1 Heterostelium multicystogenum
TTAGATATTAAGGGTGGATTGGATGTAAAATGTAAATGATTCAAATCTAGGTCGTGTTAAAGAGAATTCAAACACCAAACAACAGCAATTCTTCCAGTGTATTGTAATGTATCAGTCTGATCAACCAACCAAATTGGTTGGTGTATGAATCAATGAGTCAGCCACTAACTTGATTGTTTGCTTAATATAGACTCATCCAAATATAGATAAACCAACATTTAGCAACAGTTTCAACTATTAGATTAAAAGGATGGACAAAAGGCATTCCCATCTGGTGGTGTCTTGAAGTGGAGATATAGAAATCTAGATGACTCGATGATCCACTCAAGGTCAACTGCTGGCCTTCTCCAAGTGGACAGTCTACCACTGTCAATTTTAGATATGAATCGATTGTACCATTCCCACTCAAGAACATTGTCATCTCTATACCAAATCCATCCAGCTCCAGCACCATCAGTCGATCAATTCGACGGATTGTACGAAATACGACAACAAAACAAACACATCATCTGGAAGATTCCTCTCATCGACGAATCCAACCGTACCGGTTCAAATGGAATTCACTGTCAAAGGTGCATCCACCAACTTCTTCCCAGTACACGTCAACTTTGTTGCCAAACAACAGTTTATTTCGTCAAGATTGGCAATGTTTTAACAAGAAGAATCCAACACACCAACTAAAATATTCAACCGAGACAACATTGATGGTTGATTCCTATGAAATCAATTAATTTATAAACAATCACTATAGTACACACTCAACAACAAAAGTTATAATAATAATAGTTTTGAAAATAACAACATTAATAATAACCATTAAAGCAGTTACAAAAAGAGTTTAAATACACACAAGTAATCCCAAATAACAACAACAACAACAATAATAATAATCATAATAAATATCTATTGTATTAATTTCATTTCTCTGGCAGGCAACACTAGTGTTTTGTTCTGTCTGTTAATAACCAATATTAAAATAAATGAATAATATTTATTAGTATTTCCAATTGATTTTATAGCTTCATGTGTGTGTAGTTGTTGTTTTCTTTTTAAAAACTAAAGCTTAAACTTCTGGATTTCTTTGTTATTATCTTTTCATTACTATTATTACTACTACTACTATTGTTACTATTATTATTATTACTATTGCCATTAATAATATAGTTATCATCACTATTATTTATGGATAAAGTATGACTATTATTACTATTATTACTACTGCTGTTGATATTGTATTTTGTATTGTTCATTTGTTCAAATAGTTTTAAATTGTTTAAGTGTTTATCGTTTTGTTTCTCTAGTGAAATATTGCTGTTGCTGCTGTTGTTGATTTTTGGAGTGGAGTTTGTTGGGGTGTTATCATTACTATTACTTTTTTCATCATTGTTGCTTCTATCGGATGCAAACGATGAGAAAGAAGAGGGCTTCAAAGATGTTTCAATAAAAGAGCTTGAATATCTGTGATAGGACGATGATAGTGACGAAGATGATTGTTGTGAAGTTTTCTTTAGTGTCGGATGTGCTGTTGTAAATGCTGATGATTTCGATGTGCTGTTGCCATTACCATTGTTGGCTATTGATGCTGATGCTGTAGATGAGTTCGACAATGCCGAAGATGAGGACGATGTCATTGGCGATAAAGGATGATAAACAGGCTGAACCAAATGCTGAAATATATGGTCTTTTTTTCTGAGTAGCTCGTCCTCTAAATTTGAACGTCTTGTCATGCTCTCACGTATAGAGTTCTCTGCCTGCTCCATCAAAAGATTCTCAGAGTCCAAATTCGAATGCATCGACAACTTTCGTATCCAATCGTCCAAGTCAGGCTTGCTCTCTGCATAGAGATAGAATATTCTGTGAGGTGTAATGATCAGGAATCCAAATTCGCTCTGTATAGTATTGAAATCTGTGCAAACCTAGATCAATCAATGACATTAGCAATCAGTTCATCATACTCTAGTCATCTTCAAGAAGTTGATCGATTCGATTCATTGACAATGGATTTCAACATACATTTACTATTGATTGTTCTAAAGGTATGGATCTATAGTATTTATCATGTGGACTCTTGTGATAATTCAATTGACTGTCTGCGCCTAAAGAAAACCATCTTTTCTGCCATTTCTTATTGATAATACCCTTTTTAAACAGATATCCTGTCTTTGTTGGCTTTTGCATATTATCTACAAAATTGTGAATCTTATCTAACTATTTTTATATATATTATTATTGATTTGATTAAAGACTTTATATACTGTTTGATCAATGTATATATGTGTAGAATTTGGTGTGACTGTTACTAATCTAACTACCTATAATATTGAAGTAAAATAATGACTTGAAACTAAACTACAAATTGTGATATTAACTATGATAATGATAATGATGACTAAGTTGATGATAATGATAATGATTGATATGCTATTTATTAATATTAATAGGCAGCATTTACTAATATTATTAATAATAATAGTATTGAGCAAATCCTTATTTTGATTTTCCTTTTTTCGCACTAATCAAAGGTAGTCATGTAATGCACACATTTGCCTTTATTTTTATTTTTTTATTTTTGACAGCACAAGCTTCTTCTTGTGTAAGTTTTTTAAAAAACAAGCCAATCAATCCAACTTCCAAAAATATCAAAAAATGAAATCTTTCATAGACTACCCTAGTATTAATTTTAATATTAATAAAAATGAATGGAATAACATTGTAGAGCAAGTTTTTAGAAAATAAAACAAAACCCAAAATTTAATTCTTTAAATTCACTTAAATAAACATCAACATCATCTAAAAACTAAAACTCTTAAAGTCAGGAATGTAATAAAACTAAATAAATAAATATTAGTAATACTACTAATAATTTTTTTATGGAACAAATTGCACATTTTTAAAATTGTGATACTTCCATCTATGTGTGTTGTTTTTTTGAAAGATGTTTTTGTCCAAAAAACCAAACAAAACAAAAAATTAAAAGTTCACTCTTCATTTATAACCACAGCTGCATGGTTTATTTAAAATTTTAATAAATAATCATTGTTGAACTCATAACTAACTAATTAATTGTATAATCACATATATATATTATTTTTTAGTTTCATATTTATTTACATTACATAATTTAGCAGTTACAAATCAAATATACACATAGATATATTGTTTATTTATCTCTTTATCTCTACCATTATTCTTATCTTTAGTTATAGATTTATTGGATAAAAATGTCAATGGAAGAACCACAACCTTTGAAGTTGTTTATTACAAAGCTTGATTTACCGCAATCGAAAAGAGTGCAGTTTGAAAAGGTGATAAGAACTCAGACAGTACAATCAAATCAGTATCTTGCTGATGCTTCACAAAAAAGAAATGAATTGATGATGGTCATCATTGAAAAGAGTCCTGCTTCATCTGTTATCAAAGCAATTGAGAAATATTTACCAGATCTATATTCTTTGATTATAAGTAAGCGAAATCACTTTTTAATATAAAGTTGTGTTTAGTAATGTATTAATAATACAGTCTTTGGTTTTAGCAATTGAAAATAATCCAAATGTTCGGCTCAATGAACATATGTGTTTTGATTGGACAAGTTTTGCGAGCATAAAAACTTTCTATGCTGCCTACTCTTTGAGAAATGAGTTGGTCATGGTATTGATGCTCTATGGAATGGCCCACTTTAACAGAGTCTCAGAAATCAACGATATCTTGAACGAAGACAATTTTGATGAAGATGTCAAACTGATGGTAAATCACCTAAAGATTGCCGCTGGAATATTTGAATTTGTAAATCGTGTAGAATTACCTAGGTATTTAGCATCCAAGTTGATATTCAATCATGTCCTTGAAACTAACTAGATTGATTCTAGATGGGCAAAATCTCCGGATGAATTGCATTTGGAATGCTCTTCAAATTTATCATTAGGTTTATCATTGTTGTGTGTATCATTAGGAAATTCATTGACTGTTATTAAAGCATTACGATCGAAAACAAGTCATAATTTAGTGGCCAAGATTTCATGTGAAGCGTGGCACAAAGCTGAGATGGCAAAGAACACTCTAAAAGATCTGGCACACAACTTCAAGAGACTGCCAAAACCTTTTAGAAACTATCTCACTTCATATACAGCACTACAGCACTCTATTACGATGATGGAAATGGCTAGAGCAGCCATTGATGTGAAACAAATTCCTAATGCACTTTCCTATTTTGAGGAATCAAGCAATATCATTTCCAAACTAAAGAAACCTGTATGTAATATATTAGCATCTAAACAATTCCCAACTAACTAATTATAATACAGAGCGATTCACAACAATTGGAGATTCTAAATAGTTTTACAAGCGAAATTAATCATGGAAACCAGACATTGGTCAGACAGAACGAAGTACTCTATTTCGAGAAAAAGATTGATCACAAGTTGCTAGTTCAACCAGAGCCAAAAGAATTTATTCAACTTATACATTTTCAACCTCCAAATCCAACATTTAATACCATTAATTAAAACAACCCATCCATCCTCATATCACATGCAATGAAATCTATTTCTTTCCTCAACCGAAGAGTCTTGTCGATAATCTAAACATCATCCAAAGTTTTAGATATTGGGGGTATGGTATTGTTTAAGTAAAATATATTGCGCACAACTCTTCGACACAAAAATATCTCGCAAAACACTTGTTTTCAAAGCCAAATACAGAACCTAAGATTTGCTGATTCAGTTTTTCTTTGATGTAAGTCTACCAACTTTTTGATTGCGAGTTCGATCCAATCAAAATGTTGATGCATCAACAAAACAAGGTCAAGTTTTTTTAAACATTGAGCACCCAATAACTTGTTGAGTCCCTAAAAATGAGTTGGGGCAAGGAATGTGGTAACCTTTCTACAAACTGCGACCGCTGAACGATTCTGACTGCGTATCAAGACAAAATTTACGCAACAATATTCACAAATCTAAAATCTAAGAACTGTTGAGGTTGATCATCAAAATTGACTAAGATCAACTTTATTTAGATCATTCTTGTTGCTGTATCAAATTGTTTATTATAATTATAATAGTTATAATAGAGATATAGATATAGATATAGACACACCATAGATCTTTCTCAGTGGAAAATGATTACATCACGAACACTGCATTCTATAGCCATACTAATAGTATTGGTTGTCGTCAATGCAGTGGCTGTGATCGATGCGATTCAAATAGACCAAATGTCTCCCCTTAGAGGATACGAGGAAGGTGGTAACTTGTATGGAGTTCTGTTCTGATTTTGCATTTTTGTTTTGATCATGCCCCTTGGTTGAGGGTGTTTGGGGTTCACCATATACTAATCTTAATTTCAATTTTTTTTTTCACACACAAGTTTTGTGATTGTCGGAAGTGGCTTTCCAAGCATCCCTGTGTTGTCTGTGGTTGTTGGCTCCAGTGCACCAGCCACCTTTTCATTCTTTATTAATACAGGTAACGAATATGTTTGGATTGTTCCGCATGTACCTTTGGATAGTAGCTCTAAGAAGCGTAAGTTTGGTTCCTCCTCGGCAACCTTCTATATGCATTTCGATGTAAATGCAGCTCCTTACTTTAGCGGAGATTTTGAATATGTTCAACCTTTGATCGAAAGCTTCTCTCCAATGGCTTACTATCCCAGTCCCAATGGAAGAACCATGAGAATCAATGGTCACAACTTCATCATTAATGAAAGGGATGTAGCTCCCCAGGTCGAGCTGGTTCGTCATGATAGCGTGGCCCATACTCTCACGGTTACCAGCACCAAGGCAACTGAACTTGTAGCTATATTGCCAACTATTGATCCAGCAGACTTGGGTGGATATACGTTACGATTGACCTTTTTGGGTCGATTCTCCATCACTGCTTCTTCAAACTTTGACTATGTTTTACCGGTTGTCACTGATATCAGACCAAATCGTGGAGTATCCGGAGCCTCACACACTATTGTGCTGAGTGGAAAGCATCTCTACGATAACGTAGGCTTACCCTTATCCAAAATAACAATTGGAACCCAATCATGTACCGATGTCCAAGTGGATTCTGATACAGGTGATCTCAGTTGTCAAACACCCTCAGTCGAGCTCGATCCCGGTCAAATTAACGAACAGAACATTGGATTAACGATCGATATTCAACAGGCATTCTGTGATAAAACATTTGTATACTACCGTAGGTTTCTACACTGCAGATATGTGAGGACTTAGTCAAAGTACATTACTAATAACATTTGTTTACCAACAGATCCTGTAATACTTAGTGTAGAGCCAAAAAGTGGACCGACCATTGGTGGAACAGTAGTTGTTGTTTCCGGACAATATTTGATTGATGTTAGTGCCGCTTCAATCGGTGGTGTTGCATGTGTTATTGATA
The DNA here is from genome assembly GCA_003667245.1 of Heterostelium multicystogenum. Classification (NCBI taxonomy): domain Eukaryota; phylum Evosea; class Eumycetozoa; order Acytosteliales; family Acytosteliaceae; genus Heterostelium; species Heterostelium multicystogenum. The sequence continues at coordinate 6,378 of RCNN01000251.1, forward strand.
TGACCTCGATTTCACCCGATAGCTTTAGGTGTACAACTGGTCCATTCAATATGGTTGATGAAAGTGGTTATACTCATAACTTGATTGCTACAATTGGAGGCACTCAATATAGTTCTCCGGATACCGAGAAGTTTACTTACTATGAGCCCAAGATCAATTCAATTGGACCAAGCAAGATCATTGACAAGGCCAACTGGGTGGTTACGATCCTAGGAAGCGGATTCTACCAAAACAACAAGGTAAAGATTGGAGATCAAGAGTATACTCCATCGATGGGCTCAACTGATAGCTACCTGTTTATAGAAGTTGATGCCAGTAAGTTTTCAATCGGTGTTTTTAATCTTCTTGTCAATTCCGATGGAATTGACTCCAACACTGTCCTATTTGAAGTAGCTAAACCTGTGATCACTGCTGTCGAGCCAGCACTTGGATATCTCTTCTCTGAAACCAAAGTAACTTTGCACATCCAAGATTTTCCCGCTTGGATTGACTAAAGACGAAATAGATGATCTTATTATTGTGAAAATCAAGGACAAAGAATGCATAGGAGTTGCACAGCTTGATGATACTAAACTGATTTGTACTGTTCCACCAAGCGATGTATCACAACCAGAGGATATATCATTCTCTATCAAGAAAGTAGACTATACATCAACGGTACAATTCACTTATTTTGAGCCAACAGTAACCGCACAATCCCAAACTACTACCACTCCAAAGGGTGGAGGAACTCTCGTCATTGATGGAACCAACTTGGATGTAGTCTCCACAATAAAGCTGGATGGCCAAAACATTGATACTGCCACCTGTATTATCCAAGTGGCACAAATCACCTGTACCATTCCAGCGCACCCACCAGGAAACTTCCCCATTGTATTGGTTGTAGTGGACTCCGAATACGAAGAGCATCAATACAATACTGGCACCGACATCAACTACGTCGGTCCAACCATCACCGAAATCGTACCAAAACAGAATTCAAAGAAACATCCAACCACTATCACAATTAAAGGAAAAGGATTTGGAAATATGCCTGGTTTGATTACAGCCAATGTTGGAGCCAATGCGTGTACCAATATCGATATTCTAGAAAACGATGTTCAGATATCATGTGATATTCCAGCACTTCAGGCAACGACCTATGATGTGGAGGTGCAAGTTAAGCCCTCGGCAACACAGCCAGCAGTTGCATCGATGGACAAGATTACTTTTACCTCTCAAACCTTATCTTGTCTGGCACCAGTAGCCGATGAAGTGACAAGTAAAGCAGTGGACTGGTGGTTCATCTACAAGCTCAAATTTGGCAACAATGCATATCTCTATATTGACTCGACAATGGATAATCTTGTAAGAAAGGAGAACTTACAAAATCATGGTACAACCAAATATAGTGCCGTTGAAGCGACATTCCTCCAGTACAATGATTACTACCATTTATTCTTTAATGATCAGCCTGACACCAGAACAGATCAAGGAAAAGAGGTAATTCAAAAGACAGGAAAGGAAAGGGACATGGACACATGAAAGGTAGCTATGAGATAAGAAATCCTTCGAGCAAACTAACATTGTAACTAACAACTGTACAACTTTCAAGGTATGATTTTTTTGGGATGACCCCGATCCAGTGACCTCACATGTTCACGGTATACACATGGGTAAGCATCATCAGCAAAGTTGAATATAAAGTTAATTATCTATACTAAATCAAGATTTCAGTACATTCCAATCCAACATTTCCATCATATTCCGCGAAAAACAGGTTCTGCAATCAATGGCCCAAGCTCAGGAGTAAAATTCTTAGGTAAAGTGGACAACAGTCAGCATTTCTTTTGCTATTCTTTCAATCATCTCGACGAGGTGGCACGCTACGTATCTTTCAATGATGGAACGCTACTAGAAAAGAGTAGCCTATTCCCTAATATGGTTACGAGACAAAATGAATTTCCATACCTCTATGACTATCTAACTCAACACCTTAGGCTACACGCCTCGTACCCCGGGAACTGGTCCTCCCGTAAAAAAACCCAGTGATTTGATGAAAGATTGCCAAGATGTCATTGGCTCACAAGTCGCACTCGAGAATATATGTTGGTGGAAAACACCTTCAATTACCATCGCCAATGGAAAGCTCAATGCTTACTACTACATGAAGATTGGAACAAATTTCGACACAAAGAATAGTCCCTTCCCAAGTACGGCCCTTCCTCGTCCTGCCACACTGAGTCCATATATCTTGGCCAAAAGAGGGAACGGCTAAGTATGATGGTATTGATCTATGGATGGTTGTTGCCGATCATCTACAAAAGAAGTTGTTTGTTGAAATGTACTATAAATCTTTTAATCAAATGCGTCCCACTGAGCAAGTATTAAATATAGGAAATTTTGAACTTGTACCAAATCTTGTCGTCAAGACACCAACAGCAACTGGTGGATATATATATAATGATTTTAAATACTCTGGAAAAGGTAATGATCATTCCAAATTTGGTGTTCCAATGTACCCTGCATACGATGCAAATGCAATGAATCCCAACGAGAATTACTTTTGTATTGGTGACAGCAACAGACATAATGGTCAAGGTGGCAGAGGAGGCGGTGTCATATGTATCCAGCATCCCACATTGGTCTATCAGTTCAACAGAATGGTTACAGACTATAATACATACACTACAGCTGGTGCAATAACCAGTCCAAATAAAGGCACGACCATTACACTATTCTCTGCAGTGGTCCAGTCAATCAAAGTTAATAGACCAGTAACTTGGGCTAATCCCATTCAAATTCAGGTCAAGGACTACATCAATAGTGTTCATATCACCAAATCCCCGCCAGAAATTTACGAGGTAAAAGCCTCAACTATGGCAGATCCATATGATGTACTCGCTGAGTTCAAAGCATTAAGAAATTCCAAAACCCATACTGTTGGAACATCGGGTGAGGCTACTTCTGTCACCGGTACTCCTACGATGCCAGCTACAGAGCCAGATATTTTGAATTACATCTCCACCGACATCATGACCCTCCATTACCATGCCTTCGATAATCTCATTGGATCAATTTGCGCATATGACGCAGCGATTACCAGCTGCTCGAAAGAGAATGCTCGGGTTACCGAAATCGAACATGATGTGCCATTTGGTTATACTACCCCAAACTTCCCAGCAGCATTCCCACCTATCATATGGAGCTGTACAAACACTGAGGACATATAATCTTAATGCCAACAAGGACTTCAAGCTACTGCAATATGTATCTGAATTTATGACAAAGCTCCCCAATGCCAAGAGAAATACCTATCAGTTTATGGTTGACAATGGAGGTACCATTTTATCGGCACGCTTCCAGCCTCCTTTTATCATTCGTTTGACTGATGATTTGTGTAAGGAAGAAATTGCATACTTTATGACACTTCACTATATCTACTATCAAGGCGGTGCCCCAGCAGAGGATACCCTCCTCTACAGCATCGGTCCAAACACTCCAAACTGGGCAAATGGAATCATTTTAGCTATTTCCAAGAAGCTTTATAATGTAACATCAACTATCCACTTAACATTATGTTGTTTCACTTTATTAATATATTTCATTTTCACTTATAGAGCTTATACCTTGGTAAAGATGCATCCTTTGAAGATTGTTTCGGTGAGGTATTTGAGGACTTCCTTAATATTGAAGATTATTCAGAGTAACTATATTGAACATTGTCATATGGCAACTTTTACAATATGCTTAATATTAACTTTAACATCCTTCCACAGTGATAAATCAATGGACAGTCCAAGCAACGATGTGATGACAAGAAGATCAGCCGTAGCTGCTTGGGATTGGATGAGTATTACTTATTCAGATGGATTAGGTTCAAGACTGAATAGACTCGACAATTCAGATATAATTCCAGTTGAATATTTAATCAAGCTATTGATAAAGACTCGTCGAAATAGCGGTGTGAACTCAATGGAGGACTTTGCACGTCTTGTCAATAAGAAATACAAAACAGAGACTAACTTCAAGAATATTCTCATCAGTAACTATGTTATAAAGCCACCTGCACCAAAACAAAAAGGTGGATCCATATGGCAATGTTATTCTGATGAAAGTCGCATCGAATGATAACTTCCAATCAAGGCTGCTGCAAACAGTAGAACAATCAATTACTGCAAATCGAAAACCACTTTCTCCAAAATGAGCGATCACTTGAAACCGGTATTAAACAACTTCTTCGTTCATTTATGCTAACCATGAATGAAACTAGCATGGCCTCACTCACACCATATGAACAAGAAAAGTTGGAGAAAGCCCTCGACAAATGGATAACTATTTACAACATGAGCCAAGCAATCAAGGTATTAGTATTGGATCCAATCAACGACATCTATCATCAGCCCATCAAGTATATAGATGATATCAATCGTGACATGAATGGATATCAAATTGACATTGGTGTTGAACCCATCCCCAATTCAAGGAGAAAAAGATACACTCTTCTGTCACCCCTTTCCATTGTCTCAATAACCCATGTCCTTGAGAGTAGCATGGCCAGCAGTGTTGCAAGTAAGAAATCATTCGGTGACTTTGAGCTCTATTATATTCCTAGTCCCTATGGATTCGAAGATCGTATCCCAGATGGTGGTGGTATGATGATATCCACAATCAACTCTAAAATATGTGACATCTATTTGACTGCATATGTTACTTTTCTACTATGGACCCTATACCTCAACATGCAAAGAAGTTGGACCCATTATTACTTCAGTTGATACTCTACATGGACAGACAGACGGTGGAAATCTGATCACCCTAAATGGAATTAGGTTCACCTCTACCATGTCCATTGCAATTGGTGACTCACCATGTCAAACTACCAAAATTGGTGTCGTCAACTAAATTGGCGTGTAAAATTCCTAAAGGAACAGGAAAGAATAACCTCATCCAAATATTCAATGACCAAACCATCTTCAACATCCAAAGAACTAAATTCTATTACTCATATGACGCGCCCTCGATTTCGGATGTTTCACCAAAAATCATTGAGAGCTTTGGAAGTGATATTTTGACCATTACTGGATCGAACTTTGGTGATAGTGCCAGCAAGGCTAAGGTACTTATTGATGGAAGATTGGAATGCTCACCTATCATTGGAATTTCATCTACTTCAATTGCATGCTTAACACCATCTGCTATCGGTGATCATAGATCTATCACAGTCTTTGTCGATGGTCAATCATCAAGCTACACAATCGAAACTGTTGAATCACAATCGATCGATTTCAGTGGTTTACAAATCAATGCATTCGCTCCAGGCTCTGGTGACCCCAGTGATGTAATTGTCGTGCTTGGTAATGGATTTGGTAATGCTGAAGATACCGATTTACCACCACTTCTTTATATCGGTGACAATCTAGTTGAGATCAGCAACTTCACCAATGAAGAAATTACTTTTACCTTAGAGTACGATACTTTTACACAACCATTGAAGATTCAAGCTGGTGATCAGTCAGTTGAAAGTCAATTTACCTACCTTCCACCAGTGGTATCTCTTTTCAACAATACATTTGTTAAAACCACTGGAGGACTGATTCAAATATATGGCTATGGTTTAGGTTTCTCCTCAAGTGAAATCGACTTTACTTTGGAATCTACCGAAATAGATTGTAAATCTTTTGATTACTTTATCGAATGCTATATCCCACCAGGAATTGGTGCCAATCTTAATATTACTGCTGCCATCTCTGGCCAATCCATTGATCTTGGACACGACTCAATTTCCTATATGCTACCAAGAATCGAATCCTTCGAGAAAAATCACCGAAAATCTACTCCGATTCCATGGTTCCAACTTTGTTGCCTGTTGAACTTGGTGTTTCATTCGACTCCGACACCACATACGTCAACTTTAAGTATGGTAACCAAATAGAGAAATGTAATCCAACATTCAAAAGTAGTGCCATCTTTGAGTGCTACATCAACTCTATGCCCAAGACCGCCCAAATTTTTGTTGGTGGTCAACCATCAAACTTTCTTAATTTGCACCTACAATGATTAATCATTCATCTTAATCCAAATAAAAACAATTAATAAAAACGAACGACAATTCATGAAAATTCAGATTATTATTATTTCCTTTTTTCTATTTTAAATGAATTTCTTATCATTGTATAAAAGATCATTTAGACCTATCTATTTCCAATCAGGCCGTAGAGATACACTAATTAATACAATATACAATCACTTCAATGGTCACCTGTCGTTTGATTATTTAAACTCAATCATAGAGGTTGGCGCAGTATATCATCGAGGACCTCTAAGTAGCTTTCCATCATTAAAGAATGTGCCTTTACCTCGTAGAGTATTCAACAATGAAGAATAATCGAACCAGATTCATTGATCAAATTGTTTTGTTTCCCAAGACACTACAGCACCGATCATATCAAATTAGATAATCTCATAATCTTTGAGAACGAACAATTCATGGTCATTGACAAACCACATGGTGTTTCGATTGGTCCTATCATTGACAACTATCATAACAACATCAATCACATCATTACATCGTCAATACACCCAAATCTACCGAACATCTACAATCCACATCGACTGGATTTTCAAACTCGTGGACTATGTGTATTGGTTAAAGATCCTACCTATATCAGTAGATTTAACTTACTGCTAAGGAATAGAAATAACATATCAAAGAAATATAGAGTAAATACTGTGATTCTGAACTGCTGTACTTGTATCGGATACTAATTTGTCTACCAACCAATCAACCAACCAATTTTAGGCTTTTTATAAGCAACAATCTGAAAGTGATGTCGAAGACTCTATCATCACCCCTGGTCTTTACACACACTATATGAAACCCACTAAATCGACTATTAAAGAGATGTCCGATGTCAAAATAGATGGATGGCATGAATGTATATTACGTGTTTTGGATAATGGGAAATCCAGTGTGAATTTACCAATATCAGACAAAGAAGAATCATTTTTAGATATCGATTTAGTTGGCAACTTGGAAAACAATAAAGACTACTTTGACTCGATTGGAAAGGGACCCTATAGGAAGAGATTATCCAATACAAACCTCCATTATGTCGATATAGAACTCATCACTGGAAGAACTCATCAAATTAGAGCACAACTGAGTGCCATTGGAAAACCATTAATTGGTGACAAAATGTATGGTGGTATTCCAATCCAACAACTTTCAAATCCTTTATTCTCATCCAAAGATCAACCATTTCCCTACCGATCTTCCAAACACTCCTCCATCATAGGACTGGTGTCATATGAACTTTCATTTACATGTCCCCAAAACAAAACAAGACTACTTTTTCACCTTGGACAATAAAGGAAAATAACACATAAACAGCCAGTCAACTCCTACTATTAACTAACTTTATTCCTTCCAACTTGGATAAATTATGTCATTAAGATTGTACTGTATTTATGATTTAATTAATTACTAAATAATTGACGATTCAAATAATTAAATAAATAGGAGATTTGAGTGATAATATTTTATTATAAATAGAATATTATAGAACTAAATAATTTAGTTGGCGGTGACTGGATCCTTGATGACAACGATATCTGGTTGTGGGATGGTGACACCATTCTTACCAGTTGGGTCGTATGGCAACATAATTGATACCTTGACACCGAGGGTACCTTGACGGAGGAGGACGTGGCAACAGGCAAAATCAATCATCATTGCTTGTTTGGTTGACCGGACTTGATCAAATAACCATCAGTGAACTTCATGGCCTTAGCACGTTGGGCTCTCAATTTACCAGAGACGATAACTTCGCAACCCTTGGCACCCTTGGTCATAATTTGGTGAACGATGGCGTAACAAGCACGACGGACTGGCAAACCGAGCAACAATTTACCCTTCAATGAGTCAGCTTGGGCGATGGCACAGAGACCACGGTTTTGGACCTTCTCGGCGTACAAGGTGACGGTACCCTCAGCAAAAACCGAAACGCTTTTGGACCAATGAGCAGAGTTCGTGGATACGACGAGCGTTTTGACCGACGATAGCTTGGGTCTTGGAAGCACGGATAATGATTTCGGTGGAAGCTGGACCAGTCTTCAATTCAACACCAGAGTAACCTTCATCCTTGTTGAACTCACGAGTGAACAACTCGTTCAATTCAGCGTGGAAGACACCATCGGCGACAAACTATATCATAATCATCATTAGCTTCTATCCTGTGTATCTTGTTCATCGGGTGTTCTTACCTTTCTCTTCTTTGAAATTTGGATTGATGAGTTCATTTTTATCTTATTTGTAACAGACAGATATGTTATCTCTTTATCGCTTCAAATTTATAGACAGCTTTAATATTAGCTTTGATAGAGTAATTCAACAGAGGTGTCGTCTTCCGTTTATCAAAATTTTTATCAAAATTTTCACTTTTTCATTTTTACAACGTTACATTTTCTTCTGTGAGAATTTTCTCACCTTTTTAATACTAACATTTTTTAATTCATTTTTGACTAAGAAATAGTGAAGAAATAGAGATCCATCCTGTTGTTAATTTTGGAAATAGTCTTTCAGTGACTTAGTTAAGTTAAGTAGTTGACATATATATATTATAGGGTTTGGATTTGTATTGTAATTAATCAGATGATATTGTGATCTGAGCAGCAAATTCAAAAGCTAGTTTATTGAATCATCTATTATTAATTGGCTTCTTGGGTGAGGTAGTCTGCTGGTGTGTGATTTTGGATGGAGTGTTACTAGTTGTTACCTGTTTGAGACAATAAGGTATATATATCTTTCAATACTCCCTTCTTACATCTTATGCATGAGTCTCCTTATTTCTCTTAACCATGGAGTAATTTGTTTTTGTATATAAAAAGCTGAATAAAATTTTGTGCAGGCATAATATGGTGGTCGATTAGCTCAGTTGGAAGAGCGGCAGCCTTCTAAGCTGCAGGTCGTGGGTTCGAGCCCCACATTGATCGAATACCTTTTTAAATGAATTAATACCGCAAGCGAAATATGTTTTTTTTTTTAAAATAAAAAATAAAAAACAACTGATCAGACCAATGTTTAGTAAAATGATACTAAACTAAAATGATAATCAACTCATCTAAAGAATATCAATCTAACATAAGTGTATTCTTACTACGATTTTAGTTTTAGATGGATTTTAAAGTTGAGTTGAATATCTTTTATAAAGATTGGTCTGATATAAGGATGTTCTTTCTTTAATACAATACGGCCACAAGATTTTTCCAATTCTTAAAATTTTGGAAAGTAGAATGAACAAAGAAATGTGGAAGTAGAGTGAAGGTACTGAAAATTTTAGTTACCATTATCAAAACACTGTTGTAAAAAAGAGAAAGCTATGTCATGTCAATGACTATTCCTATAACTTTGGTTCTTATCATTCTTTACGTAGTACATAAATGGTATATTATAAATAAAATTCCTAATCAATGATTATAAATACAAAAACAATTTTGTCATATTAATGATGACACACCGCCAAAAAATTAAAAATAAATCTTGATTGCCCCAATATTTTGTTGGTTTATTTGAAAAAAAAAAACAAAATAGTAAATCGATCCTATGAATATTTCCAAGAATCAACTTTATTAAGGCACTAATTCTGTAAAATTATCATATCAAAAAGTATAGACAATGTAATATAGGCAAACCATCATCATGGCTAGATTACCACCAATCATTAAATCAGATGAGGGTACCGCTCGACAACCAAAGAAGAGGACTTATAGGCGGCTACAGGATTTTATCAGAAATTTAGCTAGAGCCATTACTGCAAAGAGCGATGAGTTCAGTGGAAAGCCCATTAAAATATCTATGAAGTCAAAGGAGTTGTTGACTGATCTGATAAGAGATCTGATCAATCAGTTGATCGAGTCATGCCAACTTAGAATGAAAGAGATCAGTGCGAGAACGCTGAAACTCATTGAGATGCAGAGTGTACTGTCGGCGATGATCGCTGGGAAGCGCCTCGCAGAAGATGCATTCGAAAAAGGAAAGGACAACCTAACGGCCGACAGAGCAACTCTCATTGTCAGACACTGCTTTATTCGGCACCAAATGGAAGCATCTGGAAAGCTTGGGAAGACCATCACAAGAGACGTTTCAAGGTATTTGGCTGGCGTAATAGAGATAATCCTAATGCGAATGATTGAGTTGGCATTTACAAATTCTCAAAAGTTGAAATCCAATGTATGTCATCCCCGAATATCCGACACCTAATCTCGAACTAACTAACAACTCTGACTAACAACTACTTCTTTCGATTACAGATAGTCCAACCGGAACACTTTATAACATCGATTGAAAAGAACAAAGATTTATCAAAGCTATTTCCAAATGTATCAATAAACGAATCTTAAGACCATCTCCATAGCAACACAGTTGATGATGTGGGAGGTTAGTTTAATGTACTACTACAATGTGGTTTTATTATGAATATCAGTTCTTCTCTTCCTATGCTATCATCAAATGTTCACCACTTGTTGGAGCTGTAGCTGTTGCAGTGTCTACTGGTGCTGGCGTAGTCGATGTAGAGTCTGCTGCACTCGTAGTTGTTGTTGTTGCTTCTGTTGTATTACCTGCTTTCTCTTGTCTCCATTCCTCAATCATTTTCTTATCCAATTCTCTAGACTCGTTGTATCTTGATGTATAGAGATTCAGGCAGTACTTTTCTATTTTCTTTTGGAAACCTAAAACTGAAACCAGCAATGTTACACTTCCAGTCTGTGTGAATGTGCACCAATTTGGATTCTCGGGGTGCACAGAGTAAACGGTCGTATCCAGTAGATTGGCTTTTGATGAGAGTGTTTCGTTGATTGTCTTAATAGTGACGGTTCTATTTACTTTATCAATGGTAGCTTCTTCAATAAATATAGAATGATGAATACCAAACAGCTATATTTAAATGTAATGTTGTTAGCGCACATTTAGCGAACCAAATCAAATCAATCAATCAATTGATCAATTAATCAATAGCAGTCGTCTATACCTACTGTTTTGAACCAGCCTGGTGCATCGATATCTAGTTTTGTTTTTCTAATGATTGTCTCTGTACCATCGGGATTGTGACGATGTTCGATAACCTCTGAATCTAGAATATAGGGGAATAGCTTTATGTGTTGGGAATCTACGATAGTACACTTGTATATATTCCTCAACACTTATTTCATATGTATAAGGTGGAAAAGTATGTGTAGCAGGCATTATTTATTATAGTTATACTATATATATTTATATATTTATATAAATGAATGTTAAGATAGTATAAGATATGATATGGTATATATCTTTAAACAAAAATTCTTAAGAATTAATAATCAAAAAACTTATTACTTTATTTGTAAATATTCTGACTGTTGTGTGTGTGGGGTGGTAGTCTGAGACCTGCAAAACACCATCATGAAAAAAAAATAATTAAAAATATTAAAAAAACAAACAATTAGTTGATTTGGATCAAAATATTGTTGGGGTGGGATGTAGATTTTTATGATTTTTCTCATCACATTTCATTGCCCTCACTTTTCATTTTCAAAATTACAAGAATTTGTCATAAGGGACGATCGTCGGTTGTCAGTTATTTGTACTACTATAACTCTTCTTGTCACCAATCTGTGGGTCTTTGTCTCACAAGTTGTTGTTGACCTGAATTTGGCAAGATTGAGTATGGTTCCAACCTGACTTCATTACCAGTCATTGTTCTTACCTAAGAACATTCTGCCTTGATCAAGAATTACAAGCAATAGTAGGTTTTGATTTGGACAAACATACAACATAGAACATACTCCTAAAAAAGAGATATTATTACTTCATTTGGGTTTGGTAGCTATTCAGTTATAAATAATTAACATAATAGAGGTTTATATCTATACATTCATTGAATTCACATATCAGACTAATTCAATAACAGACTCTCTTAGCTTTATCTTACACTCTTTGCTTGGACTTCATTAGCATAAACAACTCCGGAATTACCAAAGACCTATTGATCATGGTTTTTAACGGATTTCCTTTTGAATTCAAAACTAAAATCAACCAATTTAAAATCTTTGGACTTCACAAAAGAGTTGTCTATTCTTGTCTTATGAATATCTCGTGGTGGAAAAGAAAAAGAAAATTGAATTTGTATTATTTAGTTTTAGGCTTTTAATATTGATTTGAATGAATACTCAAAGATTTATTGTGCTTCAATAGCTTTGGAAATAATGGTTTCAAGATCATTAAGATTTGAGGCCAAGATTGTTGTAACAGGAACTTCAACATTCCATTGGTCTTGGAGTTGGCTACTGAGCTGTACAGCAAGAATAGAATTCAATCCAGTATCGACCATAGAGGTATGTCTATCGAGATCAGAGACTGGGAGATTAAGAGCATTTGAAATCAATAGGGATAATTGTTGGGAAATAGTGGAATTTGAAGACATTTCTATTATTATTTAATATATATAATATAAGTTAGTATAGTTTTAGAAAATAAAAATAATTGTAATAATATATACATATATATTTTTGTACTCACTTTAGTATTTTATTTAAAGTTGGTGTTTGGTACTCTGGAGAAATGAATGAACAAACATGTAAACAATGAATTTAAAATGTTGGCAAAAATTGAGATTCAACATTTGGATTATCAAAAGAATATTCAATTAAATTTAATTTAAATTAATCATTAAAAGATTCATTACTAACTTAATTGTAAATACAGGGTGTAAACTACAAACTAGATTCTGAATATTATCTTCCACTTGTCTAGACAGAAAAAAACTGAAATGCATTTTAATTTTATGTGTACAATCTCCCCAAAAACACCACTTTATTCAAAAAAATCAATTAAAAAAAGCCCAATAAGAAGGTGACCTTCTCAAAAAATAACCAGAGGACTATCAAAATCAAATCATTTAAAAGTTCTTTATTTGTTGTTATTGTTCTTAGGATACATTTTAAATCATATTATTGAAAGAAACAAAGGTTATATGTCAGATATTATTTTCTGCAGACCAAAAGTCTGTAATTCATGTGATTGGTGGATTTATTTAATAAACCCAATGATTCATATCAAGTTCCAGAGACTATCAGTTTCTATTCCTTATAAAACATTTGAAATAGAATTGTACTTTTTTTTTAAGATTATTAATATTCAATACTAAATAATAAACTTTTTGAGTATTGATCAATCACTTCACATTTGTTTTAGTAATCACTTGCCAATAATGAGTATGATTGATTTAAAATAAGATTTTTGCATTTCGTCCGCAAAATTAACAAAGAATTGGAGGGAAATTTCGCTTCTTAGAAAGTGTAATTTAAAAAATAAAAAACTAGTGTCAGACGAGATGTAATTTATTTGTTTCAGTTCATTGCTTACAAATGTATATGCAAATCAACTATTACAGATAAAGATGAAACAATCAGGTATACTACAATTCTTAAAACCAAACAATAGCAATAGTAATAGCAATAGTAAACAGCAACAACAGCAACAACAACCTGTGGCATATCAACAACCAAAGATTACATCTGTTCCTGCAACAACAAATAATGTTACCAGCACCAGCAACAATATAAATAATGTTTGTATTAGCATCTGAGGATATTGCTAAAATGATCTAGATCGTTTGGTTTTGTTTTCGACTAACATTATAATATATAATTGCTCTAAATACTTTTAATGATTGTAGAATGTAATAGACGATGCAGATGACTTTGTAATGGATTTGGACAATGATTCTCCTCCTCCATCTTCAACCTCAACCTCAACCTCAACTTCAACCTCAGGCTCAACCTCAACTTCACCAGCTAAAATACTTCCACTGAAACCGATTAAACCAATAGTTTCGGCTACAACTCCATCCACACTTCCGACACAAAGTCCTTCAAAACTAAATTTAAAGAATTTGGTTGGCTTAAATAGCAGCGCTGGAATCAGCAGTAGTCAATCTAGCAATAATGGAAATCTATTGTCCTCTTTTCAAAAGGTTGCTCCTGCATCGAACAGTGCTAATGGCGCGACTCAAGCTACAACTTTAAATTCATTCCTGCAGAAAGTAGAACATGGAGAGAGCAATAGCTTGTTTGATGCAGCAAGTGATTGGAAGCCTCGATCACCTTCAATAAAGAACACTAGCACACCTACAAAAACGGCAAAGCCAGCACCAAAGATTACAAACACGCCAACCAAGAAAGCTGCAAACAACAAACGAAAACATAAAGATGACGATGACGATGACGATTATAATGAAGAGCAAGAGGAAGAAGAGGAAGAAATCGATTTGGATGAAGATGACGATGAAGATTACGGTAGTAAAAAGAAATCAACGGCAAAGTCCAAATCAACGTCGACACCAAGCAAATCAAAGGCGGCAAGCAAAAAGAAAGAAGAAAGATACGATTTCCTTGTCAACGTTTGTGATGCAAACCGTATAAAGAAAGGCGAAGAAAACTACGACCCAAGCACCATCTTCATCCCACCTGTAGTGCTCGAATCTTTCTCGCCATTCGAGAGACAGTATTGGGATATCAAATCGAAAAACTACGATAAAGTCGTCTTCTTTAAGAAGGGAAAGTTCTACGAGCTCTATGAAGATGACGCGGATATTGGTCACAATCAGTTTGATTTGAAGTTGACCGATCGTGTCAATATGCGTATGGTTGGTGTGCCTGAGGCATCATTCCAACATTGGGCAAAGAAGTTCTTGGAGGCTGGTCACAAGATTACCAAGGTCGACCAAGTAGAATCACGTATTGCGATGGACAAGCGACAGAGCCAAAAGGGTGCATCTAGTCAGAAGGAAACGATTATTCAACGTGAAGTTACATCAGTATTGACAATAGGTACGCTCGTGGACGACAATCTCCTTTCTGATTCGAGTTCCAACTATTTGATGGCGATAAAAGAAGACGATTATAATCAACAGATTGGTATATGCTTTGTCGATAGTTCAGTTGGATTGTTCAATTTGTCCGAGTTTAAAGACGATGAAAATCGCTCACACTTGGAAACTCTGCTGCTCCAAACTATGCCCAAAGAGATTCTCTATGATAAGAGTTCGATTTCGTCCACTTCACTCTCTGTGATAAAGCGAGTACTTTCTCGTGAGAAATATATCCTGACTCCCAGACAATCGACACAGTTCTGGTCAGCAGATTTCTTGCTAAACAAACTCGAAGAAATGAACAAAGCAGACGATTTGAAGAAATTGCTTGGAGACAACATTGAGGTTGATCATTCGTTATTGGCCTATGCGTTGGGTGGATGTTGCTGCTATCTTGAGGATATAAAGATAGCCGACCAAGTTACAAAGCAAGCTATATTCGAAAAGTACAGCACTCTCGATGGAACCAGCTCCCTTGTTCTAGATGGACAGAGCTTGGTCAACTTGGAGATATTTTCAAACACAACAGATGGTTCGGCCAATGGATCGCTCTTTAAGGTATTGGATCGTTGTTCAACAGCTTTTGGAAAGCGTTTACTAAAGCAATGGGTTTGCCGTCCACTTTCTTCTCTTGAGAAAATCAATGAACGTTTGGATGCTGTACAGTATCTAGGTGAGAATCTAGACTTAATGAACAAGCTCAGCTCTATGCTCATCCGTGTTCCAGATCTCGAAAGAATGCTATCAAGAATCAAAGCTTGCTCATCGAAAATCAATGATCTTGTCAATGTTTTAAATGTCTTAGAGCGTTGCCAACAATGCCTCGAAGAATTAGATTGCATCGACGATATCACCTCACCCTTGCTACAGCACTATGTAACTGTTAGAAAGGGATTCCCCAACCTAAAGCCTCTGATTGGAACCATCAGAGAAAGCTTTGAATTTTCCCCAGCTACACAACAGCTCATTCCATCGAAAGGACTATTTCCAGAGTACGATGAGTGCCAAGAAAGAATCAAAACAATTGAGGAGGAGCTTGAACAACACTTGAGGGAGCAAAAGAAACTGTTCTCATGCAACTCACTTTGCTACAAGCATATTGGAAAGGAATTGTATCAACTTACTTTCCCAATTGATGTATATAATAAGTATAAATCAAAAATGGATAACTATATCTATAAGTCGGAGCTGAAATCAAAAGTAAAGCGATATTGGACTCCATTCATTCAGAAGAAGGTAAAGGAACTGGCCGAGGAAAACGACACATTCTCAGCCCTCCAAAAGGTTGTTGAAGTCCGTATCCAAGAGCAATTCAACATTGAATCACAAACATGGATGCGTGCCTCAAACTGCTTATCTCACATTGATT
Source organism: Heterostelium multicystogenum (assembly GCA_003667245.1). Taxonomy (NCBI): domain Eukaryota; phylum Evosea; class Eumycetozoa; order Acytosteliales; family Acytosteliaceae; genus Heterostelium; species Heterostelium multicystogenum. Next base: position 22,635 of record RCNN01000251.1, read on the forward strand.
GTTTACTATCTCTGGCCAAAGTTAGTCATCTGGCGGGAATTACTACTTGTCGTCCACAATTTGTTCACTCGGATCATGCCATTTTGGAAGCGCGTGAAATGCGTCATCCTGCAATTACTTTGAAGGGTGGAGATGATTTCATTCCCAATGATATCTCTTTGGGTATAGATGGAGATAAGCAAACGGCAGGTGTCATGGTTCTAACTGGACCAAATATGGGTGGAAAATCAACACTTCTACGTCAATGTTGTATATTGGTAATTATGGCACAACTTGGTTGCTATGTCCCAGCTGAAAGCTGTCGACTATCGATTGTCGACCGTATCTTCACTCGTCTTGGTGCCAACGATAATATTTTAGCTGGACAATCTACCTTCATGTTAGAGCTACAGGAAACATCAAACGTACTGCGATACGCAACAAGACGTTCACTTGTTATCATGGACGAACTTGGACGTGGAACCAGCACATTCGATGGTTATTCAATTGCATTTTCAGTGCTTGACTACATTGCCAACAAGATCAAATGTATGTGTATATTCGCAACTCACTATCAGTCACTTGCACATGAACCCAAAGTTGCCAAAGCAATTCAGAAATCTCATATGTCATGCTACGTCGATGATCACGAAAAGAAAGTAATTTTCCTCTACAAGCTCGCAGAAGGTGTGTGCCCATCATCCTATGGTATGCTTGTAGGTGGAATGGCAGGAATTCCAGTCGAAGTAATTAGTAAAGCCGAAGAAAAAGCCATTCAATTTGAAAAAGAATCAACCGTCTCCACCTATGTACACGGAACAACAAGTACCAAAGAAATAGTTAAAAAGATCTCCCAACTTGCAAAGAATCAAGATTATTCCGGTCTACTAGAATTGTGGAAGAATTTTGAACTCCAAAAATAAAAGATTTAAATATATATTGAACAAAATTGCCAAATTTATCAATCAAATCACTGCACTTTACTTTGGTTTTTATTCATAATTTAATTTAACCAAAAGATAAAAAGATGGACTACAGTAGTATTAAAATCAATGCAGACACTGAGCAAGAGTTTATTGAGCTACTCAAGAATACCTCGGCAACAGACATTCTATCACTTTTCTTTAATATACAATCACAGAGAGCAGCTATCTATACTAGATTTAACAAGTAAATCGAGTCTTTCAAGTGTTTGATTATAGAGTGATTACTAACAGGAAGAATGAAATGATCACAGTGGTTTTAAACAATATTTAGAGGACAACAATGAAGAGGAATACCAAAAGCTTTGTACAAATGTATCTTCATTAATTTCAAAGATATCCAAAGAGATTATACACATTTCCGAATCACTTAAAGATTTAAAGCCCAATTGGAGTCAGATTATTAATGAACTAAGAGAAACTTGAGAAAGCTAAATTCATACTTGTATGCTAATATATATATGATTTCGACTTCAAGCAAATGATTGACATTACATCGATTCACTTCACTTAAAACTAGACAACACAACAACAGATTTTAAAAGCAGAGATACACTCAAATACAGCTACAAAGAAAGACGAAGAAGGAAACGAATATAGAATGCCAACAACAGGTTGCTATCAAGAACATATAGAGCAATGTAATCAACAACTTACTGTATTCAATCAACAACTAGCACAGTGTGTTATGGAAATTAATGAGAAACTTGAGGAATTACAATATGAGTTGCAAGAAGAGGAGGATGACAGTACAACAACTACTACAAAATACAACAGCAACTTGTCAACATAATCATGATCACCAACATTAATAAAGCACAAAATATATCCTATATTTTAAATTTTATTATAACTAAATATTTTGGAAATTTGGATAAGCAGGACCACCATGTTGATCCATGTCTATACCCATCAGTTCTCTGGTCGGATCTATTCGTAGCAGATTGAAACGCTTCATTAAAATAAATAAAATACCAGATATCAAAAAGCACCAGAGAGCAACACAAACTACACCCAGCAACTGTACACCGAGCTGTTCGACTCCACCTCCATAGAACAAGCCATAGGAGTTGGTAGGACGAACCAGCAGTTTCTGTAGGTCGTTCTGTGTGGCGAATAAACCAACACTGATGGCTCCCCACATTCCACATGAGAAATGAATCGGTGCAGAATCCAGAGGGTCATCGATTCGAAGCTTGAGAAGCAATTTAGATGTGCCCAAATAAACAAATGAGCTGACACAACCAATAACGAAACCTGCCCATGGATCAACCATGGAGCAGCTAGCTGATGCTGATACAAGTCCACCAAGTAAGCCATTCACTGATTTGTTTACGTCGTATTTGCCGCTGAATAACTTAATCACCATCAAAGTGGTAGCACATGATGCAGTGGCGGAAATGGTCATTGTTACGGCGGATCGCGATGCGATAGCCATACGACCAAGTGAGATACCCAATGTTGAACCAGTGTTATAACCATAGAAACCATACCAAATGATGAATGCTCCAAGTGTGGAAAGTGTAATGCTGTGTCCAGGGAGCGGCTTCGGCTTGCCACTCTCCGAGTCGAAACGGCCAATTCTTGGGCCGACAATAAATGTGCCCATAAGACCAACAGCACCACCAACCATATGTACAACAACGCCTCCTGCAAAATCAACGATTCCATTGGTTCCAATAAGTCGCAGCCAACCGTCTTTTGACCAAACCCAGTGTGCTGTAATTGGATAGATGATGGCTGACATCACCACTGTATATATCAAACAACTATTTATATGTACTCGTTCTGCTAGTGAACCACTGACAATTGTGATGCTAGTGGTTGAAAATGCCCATTGAAAAGCGAAAAATGCTAAATCATAATCATATTTTATCAGAAAGAAATGTGATGTTCCCAAAAATGGATTATTATTGTGTCCAAATGCAAATGCAAATCCAATTGCCCAAAATATAAGTGAACCAAATGCTGTATCTATAATGCTCTAAATGAATAAAATGAATGAATAAATATTCCGGTCACACTATTCTTTTCTTTGTTTCGTTGTAAGATCTTATTTACTTTTATAATTATACTTTTGGCATTCTTTGCCCTTACTACACCTGCTTCAAGCATACAATATCCTGCTTGTGTGACTTTAAGTAAGGAAATATAATATTAGTATTTCGCTAATTATCACTTTATAAATAATTATATCATATTTGATAATTTACAGAAAACAAGAAAAGTTGCACTTAAAACCCATGAATCATCGACGGCAGCTTGAAATGAATCAGATGGAGAAAAATCTAGATACTCCATTTGTTATTATTATTATTATTTAATATTTGATTACTATGACTATATTATATTATATATCTAAACTATACTATTTTATACAAATCGGTATATATTATTATTATTATTTAATGTTTATAAAAAAAAATAGAAATAAAAAGTTTAATGTGAAGAGAAATAAATAAAAATGATAATATTTAAAGAAATTAAGAATGGATGAATGTATATGTGTAAGTGGTTGATACTGAATAACAGAAATAACAACAGCTATGATGTTAATGTTAGATATATACTAAATCAATAGTAGTTTAAAGTTGATTACTTTAAAGTGTGCTTTATCAACTTGTGAATGTTACTGCCACTGTTACGCTACTGTTATACTATGCTTGTTGACTACTATTGCTAGTTTCTAATACTGCAACTACGACTTCTACTGTTGTTTTTGTTGTTGTTGCTCTGTTATGACTCTACTTCGACAACTACTACTCTACTGTGAATGATACTTCTACTACAATGAATGATGCATCAATATTATAGAAATGAAAAGAAGATAAAAAAGAGAAATAGAAATTAAAAGAAGAGATGAAAGAATGAAGGTAGTATATTAAAACTATTTAAAAATATCACTATTATAATAATATTATTATTATTATCTTTAGCTATCTATCTATAAATCTATCTAGATATAAATATAAAATATACATTAGAGGTAGAAAGAATGGATATTATATTATAATGATAATAGAAATATTAATAAACGCAATTTAATAATTATTTTCTATTGTAATGTAGTGTAATGAAACAATATGTTAACAATGACAAGTAATATAATTTATGTTATTTCGAATTATATTACTGTTGTGATACTACTACTACTATTATTATTATTTTATATACTAGTTGTATTATATTCTAAAATAATTATAATAATAAATAATAATATTATTATTATTAATAATAATTATAAATAAATAAAATGGACAGTCCAATTAATAAAAAGTTACAGTACTCTCTTTCTTTTCTTTAACTTTTTGTGGGTTGTGTTGTTATTGTTGTTGTTGTCGCCTTAGCTGTTGTTTATCTTATCTATTTATTTGTTTGCTATGCTATTCTTTGTTTTATTTTATTTTATTTTTATTGTTTTACAATATTATTCTATATTATATATATATATATATATATCTCTATCTATTTATTCAAACTAATTTTGTTCTTATTTAATTTTATCTATCTTTAAAATAAATTAAAATGATATGATGATAAATATAATATTACAACTGCTGTTTATTTGTTTTATTATTATTATTAATATTATTATTACTATCCTATCTTTTGCTTGATTTCTTTCTTCCTTTCTTTCTTACTTTAATTGGTTGATTGATTGATACTGATACAACATAATAATAATAATATTAATATTAATAATATTATTATTTATATTGTGTTTTGCGATAGAGTTATTTTATGTTGTATTGTTTTGTGCGCTGTTTGTGTGTTCTGTGTGATGTTTTAAAAGTGTTTGTTGCAATATTTTATTTTGGACTTTAAAATATCACTTTTTTTTTTTGATTTCTTTTTTTTTGGCAAGTTGGTGGTCACCAATATCATAAAGAGGGTGTTTTTTCATTCATCCAGTCCAAAACTTGTATTGGTTTTTTTTAGGATTAGTGAATAAATATAGATGTCTGGTGGTATAATTCATTAATTAATCCAAAAGCAGTAGCAACAGCTAATAGTGTTAACAATCAGGTGAAATTAACCAATAACAAATAGAAAACAATGTTTACAACTACTAAAAAAATACAAACAAATAATCTACTCTTAAGTTTTAAATTTGATCATCATCATCATCATCATCATGATATGATTTATATTTTCATCATTATAAATAAATATATCTTCCAGAATCAAATTATGATTCATTACATTTTGATGAAAAAGGGGGTGATAAGTGTGAGTGTGGTTTTTTTTTCGGAATTAATCTAAACTAATTGATTGATTGATAGATATTGCACTCTTTGAATTCACTTTACTTTATTTTCATTGCATTAAATAGATAGATAGAAATAAAATAAAGAGAGAGAGAGATAAATTTAATATAATGGATAAAGCTAAAGAATTTCTAATTTCATTTAAGAAAATAGTTCCAGACATTGGATTGTTGTTGGTTGGAGCATTTGCTCACCTATTGTTCATCCTGTTCAGTCCGATCTTCCATATCATTGGACAATTCGCCTAAAGCACTTCCCAGAGCCAAAGACTATATTAATGTAATGTACCAATCATCATCATTCCATCCAGTCCTATCGATGGGACGGACCATTTGGATTCGATTGAGCGATGCTAACAGATTGATTACTTGATGTTAAATAGCACTGGTGCCTCAAGTGGTATTGGTAGGGAATTGGCCTTGCTCTACGCTGAGAAGGGTAAGTTCCTTGCTTTGACTGGTCGTAATCAAGAGAGATTGAATGAGGTTGCCAAGAAGTGCCGTGCCAAGGCGCCACTGTCGAGACCACTACTATTGGTGTTACTCAGCGTTCGGAGCTCGAGCAATGGATTGACATGGTCGACAAGAAGTCCAACATCGATGTTGTCATTGCCAACGCCGCTGTCTCGGAGCCCTCTGCGCCACACGACATGTCCTACGAGGACAAGTGCCGTTATCTCACTGACACCAACGTCTATGGTGTCCTCAACACAGTGCTCCCATTGCTACAACGCTTCCGTGACCGTCGCCATGGCCAGATCGTCGTCGTTGGTTCACTCTCCACCTACGTTACACACATCTTCCCAGCCTACGTTGGATCAAAGAGCTGGTGCCACGGATGGACCAGTACCCTGCGTCAGGAGCTTGCACCCTATGGAATCGGTGTCACCTACATTGCACCCGGTATGGTTGATACCCACATGAGTGATGTACTTGGTGACATGAAGAAGCCAATGATGAAATCACCACGTGACTCTGCAATCATCTTCAAGGAAGCAATCAGCGAGAACGCAGCATGGGTAACAGACAACACCCCAACCCACTATCTTGTATACTCCTCAACTCAGTACCACTCCGTTTGAAGGATGGATATCAATTTATCTCCAACTACGGTTATCCCGACGGAAACATAGATTCCATTAAATTCACAACATCCTCCAAGAGAAGAACCAATAAACCAACATCACATAGAATATAATAGAATAGAAAGATATAGACATATAGATAAATAGATAATTAGATAGATATAATAGTATTAAATATAGCTATCTATCTATCAACTTGGGCGACCATTCATCAAAGTAAACAATTTTTGTTGTAGTTGGTTGTGAAAGATTGGAGTCAGAAAACTGACTGTGAATTATATTTTTAATTTTTTAATTTTTAATTAATTTGAAAATTATTCAAACTTTATGCCACATAGCATAACACTCCTCTTTATGTTTGTTTATACAGGATCATTCAAAATTATTGTCTTTTGTTTTTTTTTTGATTTTTAATTTAATATTATTTATTATCTGATATAAACATATATATATAAAGTGTTGTAAATTATACACTATAGCTACACTACCATTACCTATAACATCAATATCTATCTTTACATTGTAGACTACTTGTGATAGATATATAGTCAAGTCAACTAACCAGATAAGTGAATTAGAGGTCAAGGTCGAAAGGAAGAATCAAGAAGTAGTAGTAATTCTAAGGGCATTCAACAAAGAAAAAAGACAAACAGACAGATTTTTTGTCATCATCACTTCATCAATATATAAACATATAATACATTAGAATGCAAGATCCATATTATTTTGGACAAGGGTATATATTTTATTATTACAATCGTATCGATCGATTGAATAAATAGATAGATAGATAGCTTTGTTAGCAGATTATCTATATATTTATAGATTTTGATTGTCAATGTAGATTCTAACTATTATTTATTTTGTTTTTAATAGTAATATCCAACAATCTATAGAAGGTTTACAAAGCATTACATCAGAGATGGCAAGCACTTTTAAATACAAATACATTCAAGAACGAAGAGTTTAGATGGTGTCAGAATGAGTTAAAGAGAATTTGAGTGATGTCGAAGCAGATATCAACGATTTGATGGACTCGATTCTGGTGTCGAGAAATTCCCAGATCGTTTCAACAACATCGATGCAATGGAGATTGAAAAGAGAAAGCGTTTTATTAGAGATTCAAGAGCAGCTGTAGACGTTGTCAAGCGTGACATGAGCTCGCAAACACGTCATTTCAAAGATCGAGCGTGACAAGCAGAATGAACTGCTGAACACCGAGCGAAGAAACAACATTCAGAGAGAGTCAAAATACTCTGGTATACAGAGAGCATACGAAGAGGATACAAATGAATTCTTGAGAAAAAAAACATGCAAGTTCAAGAAGTATGTAACATCTAGCACCCTGTAGCCGTGATCGACCACAAAACATTAACTCATCTTTGATTCAATTTTAGCAATATTTCAATGATCAAGATAAAGAATTAGAAGAGTTAGAACAAGGTGTCGCTATTATAGGTGAAATGGGTCGTGCCATTGGAAACGAAGCACAGATTCAAGGAAATATTTTAGATAGATTGGGTGACCGTGCAGCCAAGTCATCTGGTGCAATTGGAGGTGTAATGAGAAAATTAGATAAATTGATGCAATCCACAAGCAGTAAAGTACAATGGCTCATGATTGGTATTTTAGCTGCGATTTGTTATATTAGTAGTTATCTCTGTTACAGTATTAAAGAATAACAGATAATAATAATAGTAATAGTTTTAAAACAATAAAAAAACAGTTATACTCAATTAAATAACACAACTCTCAAGAAAGTCAACAACATTGTACAATATTATTTCCTATCCTTTCCTTTAAAGTATATTGATCAGTTTTAATTTAGAATAATAATAATAATTTGAAAGTTGCGGAATTTGAGGAATTAGAAAACATGAACCATAGTCTTGAAATGAACTTTAATTATGATTGTCACAACACCTATTTGGTATAAACATCTCGTAGCTAGTTTGATTCCGAAACATCAATGTTTCAAAAATATCTGGCATAATATTACAATCAAAAGTGTGTGAGTTGGAAACAAAAAATAAAAAAAAAAAGAAAAATTTCAAAATCATGAATTTTAATCGATTTTTGCTTATTTGTAGGTAGGTGGGAGTACAGTCATTCATTCTTTCATTCTGCATTGTTATTATTATTATTTTTATCACTAAACTTTTAACTAAGTGTATTATTTATATATTCATATATTATCTATCAAAGCTTTGAAAAGAGAATGAGTGAATCAATAACTAGCAACCAACAACAAGATGTTGTCGAGGAAATTAAAAATGATGAGATGATATCAGATACCAGACTTTGCAAACACAGAGGATCTTGCATTCAGAGTTGTCTTAAAGTCTGGGCTCGTGGTCTGCTGATTGGATATGGTATGAGAGCTTCTCTCGCCTTGTTATCTGGACTATTCGTTAGAAGATTATATAAAAGTAGGCTATCATGTATGACAACGACCATTTAGAAGTTAGATGATGTTGTTGTTGTTTTTGTTATTGCTTTGAAACTGCCATTGGATATCGATTCTAATTTCCCATTTCATAATAATATAGTCCAAGAAAGTTGATTAATCAATCATTGTTGCACAAGGACCCAATTGGATTTGGCTTGTTCTTGGCATTCTACACAGGTGGATTCAAAGCTCTCAATTGTTTTTTGCGCGCCATCAGAGGAAAGGAAGATGTTGGAACAGTATTATTGCTGGTTTCTTCAGTGGTGCTGCAATGATGTTTTCAAAGAGTACAGAGATGGCATTATATTTATTCGCAAGAGCATTGGAATCATTGTTTAATGCAGCACACAAGAGAGGGTAAGTGTTACAGACATCGCAACTCACATAATCTTGACATAAAAGCATCACAGCAATCGTACCTAACCATGTGCAATCAAATCTACAGATATATTAAATCATGGAAACATGGTGATTCAGCTTTGTTCTGTTTCTGTACAACCGTTATGTTTTATGCTTTTGTTTGGAACCAAAGACTGTTCGTCCATCCTATTTGAAGTTTTTGAGCAAGGTCGCTGGTGAGAAGAGAAATTTAGCACAAGTAACTGAGAAGATTAGAGAGATTTATTACATTAGCAAAACCTACCAAAACCAACTCAATAAATAAGTAGAAATAATAATTATAATAATAGTAGTAGTCAATCAAAGCGTACCAGAGGAGTGTAATGTAAAATCAATAAAAGACAAGAATATCAAGTACTAGTAGTAGTAGAGTAATTTAAAGACAAAGGATTTTCTATATGGCCCATTTATTGTTAATTATAAGTATGAAATTAAGTTCACTCAAGTTCAATTTCAGAATTGGATCTATTGCACATATATTACAATATGATAACTCGTGTCTATTTATTTTGGTTGGATATAATCCAATCATGTGATAGATGCTATGTACATGCAGTTATTATTTATTCTTTCTATTTTTAGTATCCTTAAAATCATATTTCTTCTCGCTGATTATATCAGCTTCTTCAATGTCTTTGGTGTCGTAATAGGTCGAGTCAAGTACTGGTGGCTTGGGAGGTGCGCGATTTACTTGAGATTCAACAACGTTTTTGAGGTGCTTCATATACTGTAAATGATTTACCATAGGCTGTATGGAGATTGATTGTTGCGATGACTAAATCTCTTTTGAATGGTTTCTTTGGGTTCTTTTTCTTTGACTCAATGAGATTGAATGGAGATTTAATGGCCAATACCTCTACAGTTGCTGGGTGTCCATTGGCAACATTGTCTGGAACATTGAAAGACGCACTTGAATAAAGTTATCTTGCTTCCATCGGTATTCAACTGTCTTTGATTTATCAAATTCACATTCCTGTATATTTGGCAACTGGAAAGGCGCTCTTGTTACACGCTGAATGGTATCACGATGTTTTTTGAACATCGATCATCACTTGATTGTACAGTTTACGGTAGTTGTACAGCTTCCATATCAATCTTCCAATCAATATAGCACCGATCGGTCCAACTGTTGTCATGATAAATTCGAATGTATATGAAAGACTGTACAGTGCAAGTGATACAAAACCTACTCCGGTGGTAACAAGTGAGCCCAGAACATTGGAGATGATTGACTTGGATCTCATTCTAATAAATCTGACAGATCCAACACGACTCATGCTGGGACAAAGCCGTTGTAAATAGTGGCGTTGAGACCAACTGTTTATTTGTGTATCCATCAGTATTGAACCTATTAATACTCCACGCAGCAGGAGCTGATGATCCAACTACACTTTCACCAATAATTTTACAGCTATTTAATATTCTTTTTGAGTAGTTATAATTTAGGTTTTTGGAGTTTAATATTACTACTACTATGATTCTGACTAGGTTGATTCTTTTTAATATCAGCTACTAATATTAGATTACCAATATTATTATTTTTATATAGTTTACTATAAATACTTTCATTTACTGCAGTTATGACAGTTCTCTTTATAACATTATTATTATTAATTTTAATATTAATTATAGCAAGTTGATTCATCTTTTGAGATTCTCTAAATAAATAATAATTGTTTGAATGAATAAATGAATGAATATAAATATGTTGTTGTTGTTGGGAAATGTGTTGTGAAGATCAGTACCACCAAATTTTTGGTTTGCATGATTACACACATCATGCGGATGTTCAGCTAAAAACAGCCATAAGTTATTTTCAACACTGCACCGATGCATTATATATTTGCAGATTTTCCCAGATTGACGTATTAATTAATTTACTTGTGACATCACTTTTATATCTAAAATATCTATCGTACAAGTTTATTAATTGTTAACCAATTCTCATGATAATTTATAATATATATATTTGATAATTGAATACAATTGATTCTAGATAAGATCGGATCTTTTACAATTTCTTGGTTCACGTTGCAAGGACAGATTATAAAGTTCCTCTTCCTCAAGAATATGGAGAATACTAAGGCAATCGCGTAGCTTTGTGTTCTCCTCGAATGTATATGGATTCTTTTGGAAGTTTCTTATAACTTTAAGGACACCATACACCTTTTGGCTTTGCTTCAAATTGATACCGTCAGTCGGTTGTCCTGCTGTGCTTTCTTGGAAAAATGTTATATCTTTTAAAAATACACCTCTGTTTCATACAAATACTCGATCATTAGAATGATAGTCTAAACCTTTATATTACATTCCAATACCTACAAATAAGGAATACAAGGATGTTTTGGATCGATTGATGCCAACTCTGTTCTGTATGTATCATGGTTGCCTTCGACGGTCATCAATGCCTGCAACTCCGATGATAGCTTTTGAACCTTGGGCTTCATTTCCGCATAAGTATGTTTTCAATCTGAAAATGGGAGCCTCATTTAATCCAGACAGAATTGCCATCAGTGTGTGATAGTTAAGAATGAGCCCTTAGACACTGTAGAAACGAATTAGTCCCGTCCACAATCGATGGTTGTCGTTCAATCTACTTACTTTTGCAACCTTTAGTAGTTTACTCATATATTTGGCACGTGTTCTAATCTTTTCTTCTTTTACAATTACTGTACAAACCCATTTGGTAACTTGGTTGAATCTGTCGATGGCTGCACGAATGTTCATTGCCAAATGCTTTGTTTTATCTTTGACCCATGCCTGATTCAAAAACTCTGAAGACTGGATCTTTGAATAGATGTCAAACTCTATCAATGTCAGCTGTTTTGCTATTTCATCGGCTGGCATTGAGAGAATTTCATTTGGTTGGACTGGTCTCCACGACATCATTCTCAATCCGCTCATTTTGGTCATTCTTCTGGATTCACTCGATGATGATTGATGATGATGATGACGATGATTTCTTTGATTGTATATCAACCTTCAACACCTAAAGTCCGCAACATCAACAATTAGTAAACTTCAAACATTACTCCTTTCATTTTAAGCATTGCTCACCTTCTTAATGAATGATCTTCTTAAATAGTTGGTTAAAGATGTATTGTCCACTATAATATAGCGTAGGAATATCTTCAGTACATCTATGACAGGCTGGCTAAAATCGTGGAATTGTTCATCGATGAGCTTCTTCAATACTTTAAAAAACATTATGTTGGATGGGGTACTCAATACGCTTCTTCCACTCCACCATTGAGATGGATGCGGCCTCAACTGGTTTGGGTACATGGTATCGCTCGAGGAGTTTATATATCAATTTGCTAGTTGAAGTAAATGTTCTGTAGGTTGCAAGACATGCATTAACCTCTGATATATCTGTTGTATTTGGTTGATTAGTATTTACAATACATGTACACCAGCAATGATATTTCAAACATACCTGTGATAGTTGTGATTGATGTTAGTTTCTCAACCAACTGATTAAGTGTTACCAACTTGATTCTTGGTGTGCCTGGTGATGGTGGAGCTGCGGACAACTTGATAATGTCGTCTTTGTTGAGTACCTCATCAAGTGATTCAATGCTAGGACTTGGTTGCATTGACACTGAAGGCTCTGCTCCCATCGAGCTTGCTTCCACTGTCTGCTAGTGAGCTTGATAAACTCGACTTGTTGGCTGTGCTGCCAGTAAGATCGTCTGAGATAATGCTACTGCTGTCTTCGGCAATCGATAACTTTGGTAGTGACGCTGCTATGCTCGATGAAAGTGAAGAGCTTGAACTAGACGATGACTGTGTGAATGGACTGATCGAAGCAGACGGTGAGGTAGCAGCAGATCCACTTATGCTGACTGAAGGTGACAATGAAAGATTAGGTGTACTGATATTCAACGAAGCACTGATATCTATATAATAACCAATTGGATTGATTTCCTCCCATATGCTAATACCTGAATCACCATCTAAAGTAGTCTTGTTAGCCAAGAGTGCCAAATCAAATGTCTCAAAGTCAATTCTACTTACCGTCACATAATCTATTTCTATAAGTATTATACAAGTGCTCCCATAGATTACCGTTGTTCATTGATCGATTCCATTTCTTACAAACATATAATACAGAACAACAAGTATTCAAATCGAGCATTCTAAATATTCTAGTCAATATAGCCTCTGACAATTTTGATATGTTCAAACACTTTGTTAAAGTGATCTGATGTGAAAAGTATGATTAGTTTGATTCGTTTGTTTGTGTTGTTGTGGTACAGCTATTTACCTTCTTTTGTATACTTTGATTTAAGCCTTTTGCCATCTCTGAGGTAGGCAAGAGGAAACCTTTGATGAATGACTTTAAAATCAGCAGAGATGAGTAGTCAAACTCGATTTGTTTGTGATCCACTACTTTTCTGAGGAGCTTACCCACACGCAGTTGAATGGGAACCTCCACCATCTTGCGCCACTCGACCTCAGAGTAGTGACTCTGGTAGGTTCGTGGCACCAAGTAACGCTGAAGTAGCTTACGAATCAAAAGACTCAGTGGGTATGTATGACAGGTATCAATAAAGTCTGTTACTTCGTTGGTGGGTGGTACGCTGGTCAGCGGAGTCAGCCGTCGCAATGCACTATTCAAAAGCATTACATGGTTGCCAATGGCTCCATTCAGCGATGACAGTGCATTCATGGACTGGCTACTTGTCATTCCTCCGCCACCTCCACTGCCTCCACCTTGTCCTCCACTTCCACCGACAATCGACAATGAACTACCAGATGAAATAGTTCCACCAACGATAGTAGGCTTGCCACTTGGTAGGTAGGTAGATCTCTTTCCAACTACAGTAGCGTTTATATCGAGTACTGACTTTCTCTGATCCTTTGACAACAATGTTGAGCTTCTCACCTTTGTATTCTCTTTGGTAACTTTTGAGTTGCCCGAACTTATACCCATGATTGGAGTCAATGACATTACATTTGATTGACTCATCATCTCTTCGTCCCATACATTTACATCGAATACATCTGCATAAGTAAATAGTACAAACTTTAGTATTGAACCGTTGACCATCATTCACTCGTTGATTACCTTGATATTTTCTTAAATAGAACAGTGTCAAATCTTTCCACAATATTTGATTCTGGTTGATAAAAGTGTTTAGTTGTTTACAAACTCGGCAGAGTATGCAATAGTCCTCTGCAGAAAGATTGGAGAGTATCTGTATCAACAGCCTCTCGTTCAAGTCGACGAGCAATGGCTTGCTGTTGTCCTTTGTAGTTATTTGTTTATCAACTTCATCATCAATAATTGCTTCGCAGTCACTGTCGCTTTCATTGTCAGAGAATACTTTCACTTGTGGAATCACCATATGAGAAATTCTCCTCGGAGCTGCTGCTTTCATCGTCATCATAGAACAGCATTGGCTTGGTTGGAGGTGGCGGTGCAGAAGTCAAGTTCAGCTGTGGGATGATGAGCTTTGGTGAATTACTGCCTGCTGATGATGCTGTAGTGGTTGTCGATGTAGTATGAACGCTATCGCTCGGCACGATAGTAGTTGCCGTTGTCGCTGCAGTGGCCACCACCGCAGATGTAGTCGTTGGAGCGGCACCAGTTGATACTGGTGGCGCCTCCTCTGGAATAGCTGAAGTGCTGAAGCTCAGAGGATTACTCAACTTTCTGTGCATGATGACGGCGGTGTTTGAAACAACCGATGTAACATCGCTTGGGCCACGCTTGTGTGTCGCAAAATTCCAAAATCTGACTGCCACTGCTGCTGTGGTCGATGCTGCCACTTCTGCTGTTGCCACGACTGTCGATCTGTTGCAACAGTCTTGGGGAGGGCAGGAGTGTGACACCGAACGGTGTTTCTTTTGGGCGGGGAGGGAAAGTTGAGCAGCGAGTCCAGCAGCTCCCTGTCGACCCTGCTGTCGCTCTCTTTTGATGGCTGATGCCGCCGCCGCCACTTGAGGGAGGCGGTGGTGAGAGAGTGCCCTTGATTGAACTGATCATGTTTGCTCTCTATGAAACTGTTGGAAGGTGAAACAGGCTGTGAAACTGAACTAGTATTTGGTTGTACTACTAAAAAGGTTGGTGTTTGGTCGTTGTTGTTGTTGTTGTTGTAAATGTCTTTGACATAAATGGATCATCCTTATCAAACAAAACTTTGTTTGTTCCCATGGTTATTGTGGAAGTTCTCTTTGCAGGTGAAGAAGATAGATTAAGACTACTACTACCACCACTGAACAAAGAAGGACTACTATTGCTACTATTACTATTACTATTACAATTACTACTGACAATACCACCACTACTAATTAATAAGTCATTGTTTACCAAAGTTGGTGAATTTAAAGTAGATGAAGGTGGTGTTAGTGTTGATGTGGTGGTGGTTGTTGTCGATACAGCACCATTACTAACATTTGAAAAAGTGTTGTTGACATTAGTGGTGGTGGTGGTTGTACTGATAATATCTATTGTGGTAGGTGTTGTATTAGTAGTTGTAGTGGTGGTGCTGCTGTTGTTGCTATTTGGTAGTTCAAATGGTGTATTCATATCTATTTATCTATCGCTCTACTTGCTCTATTCCTATCTATATACTATTATACTGAATAGTAGTAAATCAATAAATAAATAATAACAATACTAACTGTTATATTATAATACAATAACAATTTTAAAACTATTACAATCAAGAGATAACAATAACAGATAATAACTGTAACTATTAAACTTCAAGCTAGTAGTGCTCTTCTACTACTTCACTCTACTTCTCTCCTCTACACTTTTCTCTTAATTTGGATTTTTAGTGCAACTATGCAATCTATCTAACTATCTCTATCTATCTATCTATCTATCTATAATAATGATTGTTATACTACTACCACTATTTGTAATAATTCTTAACAGAGGTAGGTTGGTAGTTGATTGTTACACACCAATCCAACTCTTACAAAAATATGATTTTTAAAATTTTTAAATTATTTTTAAAAAAAAGGGTTGGTTGTCATAAAAGTTGGTGATTGTGACACAAAAAAAGAAATGTGTCAAAATTGGTTTTACTGATATTTTGCTGAGACCAAACTCAATAGTTTTTTTGTAAAACAATCATGTGGTGCACACTCAGATCATGTTTGCAAATTGTGCAACACAATGAAATCAAAATAAACAATCACACATGGGTGATTTCCAGTTTGTCAAAGTCATACAAAATTGTATCATTGGATCTGATCATAAATTATAATAATAAATGGATATTTTGATCTTTGTTTACAATCAATAGTAATAAATGACTTGAAAAACAAAAAATTGGATATTAATTTTTTATATATATTTTATTCGGTTGTTTTTGTTATATAAATTTAATAGCACCCGCTTGAAGAAGAGGATGAAGAGCTCGAGCTACTGGATGATGATGATGATGAGGATGATGATGAGGATGATGATGAGGATGATGAGGATGAGGATGAGGATGAAGCTGCTTGATGAGCTTGAGGATGATGATGAACTGCTTGATGAGCTTGAGGATGAGGATGATGAGCTGGAGCTAGAGCTAGAGCTGCTTGATGAGGAGCTGGATGAGGATGAGGATGAGGATGATGAGCTTGAGCTTGAGCTTGAGCTTGAGCTTGATGAGCTGGATGAGGATGATGAGCTTGAGCTTGATGAGCTGCTAGAAGAGGAGCTGGATGAGGATGAGGATGAGGATGATGAGCTTGAGCTTGAGCTGCTAGAAGAGGAGCTGGATGAGGATGAGGATGAGGATGATGAGCTTGAGCTTGAGCTTGAGCTTGAGCTTGATGAGCTTGATGAGCTTGATGAGCTGGATGAGGATGATGAGCTTGATGAGCTTGATGAGCTGCTTGAGGATGAGCTTGAGCTGCTTGATGAGCTGCTAGATGAGCTTGATGAGGATGATGAGCTGCTTGATGAAGAGCTTGAGCTGCTAGAAGAGGAGCTTGAGCTGCTGGATGAAGAGCTTGAACTTGAGCTGCTTGATGAGCTGCTGGATGAGCTGCTTGATGAAGAGCTTGAGCTTGATGAGGAGCTTGAGCTGCTTGATGAAGAGCTTGAACTTGAGCTGCTGGAGGAGCTGCTGGATGAGCTTGATGAGGATGATGAAGAGCTTGAGCTGCTTGATGATGAGGATGATGAAGAGCTTGAGCTGCTTGAAGATGAGCTGGATGAGGATGATGATGAAGAGCTTGAGCTGCTTGAAGATGAGCTTGAGCTGCTTGAAGATGAGCTGGATGAGGATGATGAAGAGCTTGAGCTGGATGAGCTTGAGCTACTTGATGATGAGGATGATGATGATGATGATGATGATGATGATGATGATGATGATGATGATGATGATGAGCTAGAGTGTGAAAGGATGTTTGAATATGATTGAGTCAAGAGTGAAGCAATATTAATTTTATCTGAGGTAAATTGTCTACAATAAATTTGTATTAGTTGAATGCACCATCATTTATAAATATCTATACATACTTGTTTTTAAGGTGGTAAATATCTATCTTTTGGCTCCTCATTTGTGATGGTTACACTTTTTCTATATGGGCTAACAATGTTTGGAAGTATAACCAAAAAAGCTACTAATACAATTAAAAAACCACTTTGAATCCATCGTGTGTCTATTATCAATTAATTAATTAAAGAATCAATTAAGTTTAATGTTAATACAATGTTACGTATTATTAATATAAATATATAATGTATAAATAAAATATATATATAATATGATAAAAAATCGATCGAAAGAAAGAAAATAAAAAATAAAATGAAAATGAAAAAAAAACAAAACAACAATAAAATTAAAACAATAATAATAATAAAATTAATGTGAATGACAATAACAAAATTCTAAATAAGTGAATGAATCTTGGTATGTGGTTGAGAATGTGGTGGATAAAATATATATTTAGTTTTTTATGAATTAATAATAATATTATTATTATATTTTTACTGATACTGATACTGATACTATTTTGTGTTGTTTTGAATCGAAAACGTTTCGATTTTCGACAATGAACTACAACACAACAATAACTGCAAACTTATGTGTTTTTAATTTGTAATAATAATAATATTATTATTATAAATTTAAATATTAATGTTATTTGTGTTGTGATTTAAAATTAAATATCTAAAAAAGGTTGCAGTATTTTAGTTTTTTTTTTGTGGTTTGTATTTTTATATTTGGACCAACGTTCATTCTTTGCTTTCGAAAAGAAATGCCAAAAAAATAAAAAAAATATCAACGAAAATTTTTGACCAGATAACTGATATGACAAAACTGATAATTTAACAAGAACAGTTGAACAACCTTCAAGATGGATGATAATATAAGGGGTAGCAATCTATAGAATTATAGTTGACATAACTCTAGTTGGGTAGTCGCTTTGTTTAAAAAAACAAGATTAACAAAACAGACTCTACATTTAAGATTGTGCATGTTTGATCGATCGAATATGAAGTATTTATAATATACGTATTTAAATACTATATATAACTAATATATAGTACAAATTGTATAAATTTATAAATCCATCCATTAGAATATAATGTTTGCTATGAATGAAATCATAAAAGATGATCAATTGATTTTGATGATTGTTGACCGCTATCATATGTATCAATCCACTCTTTTAATATACCAGACTGGTCAAATTGAACCAAACAAGAGATTCAAACTGAGTGAATTGAATCGAATAATGAAAGATCGAATATAATATTGATATGATTGATTGATTCATTCATTCATTCATTGATTGATTGATGGATGGATTGATTGAATAAAATAATAATAATCTTTACCTCTAATACTACAATTTTTTTTTCTATTTTATGAATTATATAATTAAAACTAATAAGAAAAAAAGAACTATATAAATAAATAAGATTACTTTTTTGACAATACTTTTTTATTTATATGTATGTTGTGTTGATGAGTGAGTGAGGGATTGATTTTGGTGTAAAGGTTACCTAGTGTATATAGATCTCACAAGGCAAAAAAAACAAAAAATCCAAAAAAACCAAAAAAATTATAAAAAAAAATGATAAAAAAAACTAACTAAAGTTTGTTGTTATTTTTTTTTTAGATTCTCAGGGTTGCAAGCAAGAATAGTTTTTGGTCCAGTTTCAAAAAATGACTGTCGATAGCCTCCCCCACACTGCGTTGGTGTAGATCATTTTTGAACGAATCAAAATTGTGTTGTGGAAAATAGTTTTCGCTTTGGTACAAAGAAGGCGCCTCAACTTTTTTTAGTGGGTGCAAGCTGGTATTCATTTTAATGTTGACCACACAACTGATTGAAAAGGCAACAACAAAATATTTGTTTTTTTTTATCATAGAAAATGTGGTGGTTGGTTGGTGCTTGAATTAAAGTCCTTTTAAAATTAGATTTGATTTTTGGTTGATTGGTGGATGCTTGATTGATTATGTAAGGCATTAAAGGAAGTGGGTTGACACACTTAATATGTTTTATTTATTTTTGCTCAAAACGGCAGAATTGATTTTCTTTGAGATTTATGGTGGCTTTGTATGTGGTGTGTGGATCGAGTTGTTTAAGCAATTGCTTGGAAAATAATTATGGATGGAAGTCAAGTGAGAAGTGGTGGTGGGGTGTGGTGGATCCAAATTAAATATGATAAGAAAGATGGGAGGCTATCTTATTAGATGGCGTAGTGATAGTGTGCTTAAAATATGAAGAAGACTCCAAACTTACACAAAAGTATGACACAAA
Source organism: Heterostelium multicystogenum (assembly GCA_003667245.1). Classification (NCBI taxonomy): domain Eukaryota; phylum Evosea; class Eumycetozoa; order Acytosteliales; family Acytosteliaceae; genus Heterostelium; species Heterostelium multicystogenum. The sequence goes on from RCNN01000251.1 coordinate 42,522, forward strand.
CAAACATAATGGGGACAATGTCCACGAAAAAACAAAAAAGAAAATTTGGAAGCATCTGTGGATTTGGGGGGAATTTCATTATTTATGATTGATTTTAGATTTGTTCAAATCCTGTTTTGGTCTTAACGACCTTATTCTGCAGTGAACGTTTGCAAAAGTCAAACTTAAATGCACGATTTTTACACAAAGACCAAATGGTCAAAGATTTGCAAATAAAAACGAATCAATTAAAATAAAAAGAAGTCTCTTTTGACACTGACACACAAACAAGTAAATCAAGCCACATTATTGAAAAATCGGAGATTTAAACAATTTTCTTGAAAAATATCTAATAAATAAATAATAATGACAATGGATACTGTTGTTGACTGATTGGGACAAATTTGTTGGATTTTTTCGTATTGGATTGTTTTTTTTTTGATATTTGTTGATATAGTTTAGTTTCTTATTAACTAGTTTAGATTATTATGGTTTAAGCATTGAGAAAAACAAACAGTGTGTACAATAATTATAGTTTATAAAAACTAAAGTTTATACCAGTAATGATCCATCCTGGAAATTCAAAAAAAAATAAAAAGTGTAGTTATAAATAGTGATTTGGTGGTTTTCTATTGTTGTTAATTACCTTTTTTCTTAATGTTACTTTTATAATTTAGTACTTAATCAGTTAGTTTTATGTTAGCTATTACTATTATTATTAAATCTAATAATAAACTAAAAAACTAAATGTCTTATTCTTTCTTTCGGACTTTACTGGTCTCGTAGTTAGTTTACTACCTGTAATTCAAAATTGTAATTGTACTTGTACTTGTTTTCTTATCACTACTAGCTATGTTTCTGGCCTTGATCAAGTTGAGTTTCTTATATGATACCTCTACTTTTTGCACTGAAACACCAACTTCGTCCCGCTGCTAATGTTTATTGGGTACTGCTACTGTTGATGGTGGTGATGATTTGAAATTTTGTTTTTTTAGCTTGTTTTTTGATTTTTTTTATTACTTTCAAATCCCAACTGTTGCTGAATCTAGGTCGATTGTAATCTTATCTTCCGATGGTAAATCTTATTGTGAAAAGATCAAAAATTCATTTAATCACCTCCAATTTGTTGTTAACTATTCGAATATTATATTTTTATTATCTAGTGAATTATTATTATTATTCTAAAACTATAGATATTCTATTATTATTATATTCCTATTGTTATTATTAAGTTTTTGATTATATTATTATAGTTATTATCTTAAAATTCAATTATTTAAATGAATGAATGAAAGGATGTGGATGTGGATGTATTTTAAAAATGTTCTTTAAACAGAGTTGTTTGTAAATAATTATAAAATAAGCTTTAATATTTAACTAATGGTTGGTTTGATTTGCTAAAGCTCTTGATTCAATTATTATTTATTATTATTATTATAAGAAATATTGTTACTTTTAGAAAAGATAGAATGAATTGTTGTTATTAAAATTGTAATTGTTTGACAATCTCGGATGGAATTTGGAAATGATTATTTAATGATTGATTGATATTATTATTATTATTGTATATTTTTGTTATAGTTTGACAGGTTGACAGCTTTTATTAATTGTGGTATTTTTGTTGTTGTTGTTGTTTTTGCTGTTGTTTTGATCGATATGTTAATTTCCAATCTACTAAATAAAGAAATAAATAACAAAACAAAACCAAAAACAAATGTATAAATATTTTAAATTATTATTATTGATTATTATTGATTATTTGATGATAAAAGATAATGTTACAATTGAATAAACAGTTAACTTAATATA